>JAOEHQ010047067.1:0-22024 GCA_025447715.1 Asclepias incarnata
ATATATATTTGTTTTTATTTAACAAACGAAAAACAGTACGACACGGGATGGTTAAATGGTAATTGAAGCCCCGCAACGCGGGGCTTGAACCACCTAGTTGAATATAAATTTCCATTATGCATTAAAAATTAATCTATACTAATTTATAAAGCAAATGGATAGTGTTTTAAATTTTAAAATTTTTAACATTTTCATATTTATATTATTTTTGTATTTTATAAACTTATTCATTTCTATATTCAAATATTCCATCAATAAATAATAAACACAATTTATATATCTGTATTTTAGACAATACAAAATCAAAGTCCGATAAAACTGTCTTACATCACCTCTTTTGGGATGTCCTAACTGAAATTTATAAATATTTTTAAAATTAAGAAATTATTTATCATCGCATATTATGCGGGTGCCGACCTTAAAAATGCATGCAATTATTCATTTTAAGTTATTGAAAATTTGATATAAGCGATACTCCTTATACCTTATGGTCTATTCAAGATTAGAAAAACACATAATAAAGTTATCTGGATAAAAACTTCAATTTTACAACCAAAAATGTACACTAGTATTTTAAGAAATCCGCCGCCACGCACAGTGTGTATGTATAATCTTTTCCTCTTCTTTTCTGACATTAATTAGTAGGAGGTCTGTATTCCCCACTCTTCTTTCTAACTAAAAACTTTGTAGTTTGATTTACAGTATTATACTTGTAATTATTATTTTTTTATTATTTTTTTTTGTCATAAAACCCTAAATTTTGGTGCTAGCCGATCCGGTGGTGTTCGGTGGACTTCACACCGACTGAGTTTTCCACTTAAGCCTATTTTACTCAGGCTTGTTAACCGACCCGCCATTTTCACTTGTTAACCGACCCACCCAGTTTGCCACCTCTAGTAAATACTGATCTGCCCATGTATTATTTGCTTAATCAATATTCAGGTCTTGTTATTGTAGATCTTCTGTAACATCAACATGGATGCAAAATCGCTTGCGAAATCAAAGAGAGCACATTCTCTGCATCATAAAAAGCAGCATCATCCAAATCAAAAGCCGAAAGGTGCTACAGCTACAACCTCTGTTGCCGGGGTAGCACCCACTAACAAGGCACCTGCAACAGTTAAACAAAAACCTCTGCCCCCATCTCAGGGCCTCCGAGGTGCACTCCCATCTAATTGGGACCGTTATGAGGATGAAGATGATGATTCCGTGACACAAACTCAAACAGGCGATCACTCTAGTCAACCGGGCGATGTTGTTGTACCTAAAAGTAAAGGTGCAGACTATGCTTACTTGCTTTCTGAGGCCAAGTCGCAGACTTCTACGAGCTTCTCTTCGGGGTTCTTTCCGTCTCTTGATGATTTTGTCTCTGGTGGGCACATATTCTTTCTCAGTTGCTTATTATGTTCAATTTTATATGAAAGGGTCTATCCCTCTTATAATACATATTGCATAACTGTTTCACCTTTTCAGTATCTTAGTTTCATATGGGTGTTGTGTTTTGATATCTAGAATACAAATCTTGAAGCGGCTTTACACTGATAGTATATATTGTTGTTTCTGTAGTTTAATGAAATGCGATTTATGCCACTTGTGCCGTTCACTCATTCTGATTGTAGTTGATGTACATACATTTTAAAAGTTGCTTACATCTTTATAAGACTAATAATGCATATCCTTCAAATAGGAAAAGAATCAGCCCAATTAAGGGCACGTTAATTTTTCCTCAGGTCTAAATATTTTCCGTAACAATTATGTGATATGTAATATTATAACTTATTGTTTTTAGGCGATTTTGTTAAGCATGAAGTGTTGCCATGAATCTTAACAAATTATTAGTGAACATATAAAAACACTGCTGGTGGTTGTGGGTTTTAGTCTTTCAATAGATATGTTGTTTGTGAGTAGATTGGCATATAAGCAAGTAAGTATTCTTTTTAGAAGATTAAATCATTGTTGTCAGACTTTGGTCAGGGAAAAGACTCCTTTTTTGCTGTTCGAGGTGAAAGCTTACTATCATCAATCCAAAATGATAGCTTTTTCGTGGAGGATAAGACGACTGCTAGCTATGAGGTACTTTGTTTTTTTGTTAAATGTTATTTTACTCTGTTCACTTTACTTGGTGGGTCAAACTGTAGAATGTTTGTCAGATTATTGATAGTACTTAAATGCTAATTTTGACCTGCAATGCCACTCTGGTTATAGACTATGTAGTTATAGCGGTCCAGAATATCGGTTATCTCGGTGGGATAGCAGTGAGATAGCGGTAATTTTAATATTATGCAATATCTATATATATATATATAATAATTAATACTTATAACTTATAGATCCGACTTATCTTGATTCTGTTCTGTCCCTGATTCACTGGTTGTTTCTGTTAACCAGTGCCGTTGGTGAATCCCATTATAACTCAGTTTGCTAAACATCCATATTTATTCTATATCTCCCACATCATAGGACTAGAATTACCCTGTTTATCAGCTTGAGATACGTATCGCTTGAACTGGCCATTTGAACTTTTGAATATTTCTCTTTACAAATGAAAATAATCAAGATATCTTTAAGTTTGTAATGCTTAAATACCTTTGACCTAAGACTGATTTTACTGGCCAATTTTACTGGCCAATTTTACTTAAACACTCTAGTTTGACTTAAGGTTCTTTGTTTTTTATTTTGAATTGTTTCGACTGATTTGACAGTCCTGCTACTGGTGATATGTTCATGATCTGCTCTTTGTTGCACACAATGTTATTGGAATTAACCATCTGATAGCATCCTTATGAATGCAGTCTTCATTTCTCTCGCTGAATTTGCATGATCTTTCTGAACAACTTGCAAAAATAGACTTACCTTCAAGGCTTTTTATGGAAGCGGAGTTGTTCCCTTTGGAGCTGGTATGTATCATTCTATTTTCATTCACGAGTTACATCATATGGTTTAGTGGTTGACTTGAAATGTTCTATGCTCTTCATATCAAGGGAGTGGCAACCCAGTGGGACTGGCTAAGTTTGGTAAGGCTTTAGAGCCTAGTTTCAATTGGTGTTGATTGAAATCCCCAAGTGGTATCACCTCTTTATGGGACACAACTGTTGATTGTAACTTGTAAGGCCCGTAGCACAATCCACATGGATGGGACATTTGCGAAGATCTAGTAGAATAGTTGGGTCACAATGGATCTCAGACCACGAAAAGGTCTCAAGACAATGCCGTCCTAGAATCACATGTTTGTTGGGTTTCTCGCATGATCTTTTTATTACAGTGTAGTTTTAGTTATATTTTTATTTTTAAGAGGTCAAACAGCAGGGGAAAAAGCCATATCTGAAACTAATTATTTAAGTAATTAGGTTCTAGTGCTTTGAGATAGCCCGACTCATATAAATCATTTTCCCACCTCTATGTTCAATCTTTGAATCTGATATACTGCTCCTGCCATTTCTGATTTTTTTTCCCCTTGTATCTTTTTCAAACTTCAAAAGATTAACCATGTTGTTTAGTCTAATACTTCTGTTACTGCGTTTGGCAGTTTTCTGAAACAAGTGAAGAACAACAAAACTCTAGCCAGAGTGTCGACGTCACCCACAAAGTCACATCCCCCACCACCACCAAGAGCAACCACCTAGTTATTCAGGACGATATTGGCAGCACCACCTTGAGCCCAATGGTACAACCAAATGAGAACCAATCAAAATTCAAAGCAGAAACAGCTGAAACTGAACTTGATATGCTTCTTGATTCTTTTGCTGATGCTAGTCTGAAAGAGAATGCCTCAGCCTCAACCTCAACCTCAACCTCAACCTCAAAAGGAAAACTAGTAGATTTTGATATTGATGGTACCCTCGATGACCTACTCAAAGAAACATCTACCCCCTCTCTGATAGATCAAAACAGTGCATCACCAACACATGAGGTCAAGTCTAATCCTCTTGGTTCCAAGTCTGAATTGCTTGATGACTTTGATTCATGGTTAGATACAATTTGATTTTGTTTTGGATCAATATAAGTGAAAAGGAAAGAACATGGCATCACACTTGATTGACTTGATGGGTTTCTTTCTTATTCAGCAATGCAATTGTTTAGGTGATACGTTGACAGATACTAGTGTGTATCTTCACTTGATCACTTTTGGTTTGGACCATAAGATGTCACATCTTAACATTTTCCGAAACATCTCTTCAGAATCAATCAAAAGGACGAATTTCATTTAACTACTTAGCGTTTCATTTTATTGGCATCTTTGATCTTTCACTTGATTTAAAGAGAAATATACAATATCTTCATAAGCTTACTATTATCATGTTTACACAAAGTACAAATTTGATATAGATCATTGCAAACATCATATTGTACAAATTACCAACTGTTTTGACAATTATACAAACTATTCTACTTTTTCATAGTCTATGAACTGGTACTCTAATGTCTCGAAAGATTAGTTGAGATCCATATATACCATTACGGGCCAAAGTCCTCTTGGCACACCAGTAAAATAAATGGGAAGCATCCCATTGCCACCTTGTGGGGAGGAGTTGGCCTGGCTGCCATTTCCGTTGCCACCATTTCCGACTGACCGGCCACCACCTCTACTTCACATTTGTGTACTTGTTTTGGTTCACCATTCCATAGCCATTACCAACAGTACAAATTGTTTTCATTTAGTACCAAGCTACTCAATCGCTAACAACTAACTCACCGTTCTAAAAAAAAAGATTCCTATATTTAGCTTTCAGTGTATGAAATCCTTATTTACGATATATCTTAGGTAGAGAATTTCGATACTTTAGGCATTTTGAGGATAGTAGCCTTTAAGATTAAGTATTGATTCTCTTTGTCAAAATCAAAAGAAGTTGCTATAACACAACATCGTATCAAAGAGCAGCAAAAGTTGACGTTCTTTTGGATAGAATCTTATGTTGAACTTTATGTCTATTCAAGGTACTTGGCTTCCTTAACGGTACAAGTATCTATCTCAACTACTGGTTTGGACCATAAGGTGTCACATCTCAACATTTTCTGATATATCTCTGTAATAGATATTAGACAAATTAGAAAACATGTAGGAATACTTATTTGTATTAAACGAAAACTCAAACTTGGCAAGGTTATATCCGGTTAGGATTACCTGGACATCAAGGGAGGTTTTCGGTTTTAGTATTAGACTAGTAAACCGGTTTGTACTTGGAGATAAAAGGCTGGATTCGGTTTAGACTAGGACTTGGTAAATAAACTTGGTAAATAAACAAGGTTTGGGCAATTTCTTGGTAATAAACAAGGTTTGGGCAATTTCTTTCTCTCTGATTCTCGGTTTCTTTTCTCTCTTTCTGTTTTTCTTTCTTCTAGTCAAACAAGAAGTAAAGGGTGTGTTTGGGTTATTGGTTGAAGAATAAACAGGAAGGAGGGGGTCTTGGCGATCAGCTTAAAGGGTGTTAGGTTTCTTGCTAGTCGGCTATATAGTTAGGGAATTGTCTTAGCTAACTAGGTCGACTACCTAAGGGTTTTTTGATAGGATTCGACTAGCTTCAAAGTTCAACAAGGCTGTGAGGGTTTCGGCTGGTACAATAGTCGAATAGGTGTGAGGGCTTGGAAGGAGTCTAACTTACGGTTTTGAGAACAAACAAAACCATAAGGGGTTTCTTGCGTATATTCGACAATACTTGGGTGCTTTACACAAGGTTTATTTTCGGTTCAAGTAACAAGTAAAAGCAAGTTAACACTTGCAAACTAGTTGATAAGTTTGTTAGGGGAATTTATCTCATGGGATACTCTCACAGGGGTCTAAAATACTAACAATCTCCATAGAATCAATCGCAAGGACGAGTTTCATTTGACTACATAACGTCTCATTTTGTTTCCCGCCTCTCACTTGATTTGAAGAGACGTATATGGTATCTCCATAAACTTCAATATTATCATGTTTACACCAAGTAGAAATCTGGTATAGATCGTTCAATACATCATAATGTACAAATTACGAACTGTTTTGACAATTATACAAACTATTCTACTTTTTCTTATAGTCTACGACCTGGTAAACTAATATCTCAATAGATTAGTTGAGATCAACACATACCATTAGTTGGGCCAAAGTCAGCATAGAAACTATTCTACTAATCATGCATATTTTATGATAGTAAAAAGGAAGCTGTTGCTGTAGCTATGAGCACTGCAAGCCTTCCTTTTTGGTATAGGGTATCAGTTGCAGCAGCACCTTTGTGGTTTCGGCGTTGACCTGCTGCACCAGCGGCATATACAGGAACCACCCCATTGCCACCTCCTTGTGGGGAGGAGTTGGTCTGGCCGCCATCCCCATTGCCACCATTTCCAACTGGCCGTCCACCACCTCTACCGCTTGTGATATCATTTGTATACTTGTTTTGGTTTACCATTCCACAACCATTACCAACTGTACAATTGTTTTCACTTATTCCATTATTTCCCATGTTTTCGTGGGTATCATCTGGATAAAAAACAACACCAAACGAGTTATTGAGGGCATCCATACTTTTCACTGGGTAGACTCAACACTTCAAACAAGCTCGGGCTGTAACAAGTCATATTGCCCATGTTTATTTTCAAAAGATTGAGGTGCTAACTACGATTACCTAACGATATTGTTACAATAATAAACCAAATCTAAAAAACAATTTAGGAGGTGGTATAATATTGTATATGCATAGACATTCAGGCAAGTTTAAGAATTAAGACTGTTTGACCCATTTGACCTGTTCTTTTTTGTTGGGTAAAAGTTTGACTCATTCTCCTTAGAGCTAAAACACAACCAAATTTGACCCGTTTGAGATAAAACACAACCCAAATTGACCCATTCTTAAGTTGCCACCTTTATGTTACACCGGATTAGCTACCTCTTTTAAGTATATTAGGTGTAAACAGGTGTTAAACTCGTCATTACTCACCAGATACCAAAAAGAGGTAGCTAATTCGCTATAACTATTTACTATCGTATACAGTTTTAGCCAAGCTAGCTACTCACTGTCCACTTATCTTTTATTAATTTCTTTCTAACACAAAACAGTGTAATTCGGATACCCAACTCCCCAAAGTTTTCAAATGTACATCCAAAACTCCCGTGTAGCTGAAAACAAGCCATTTTCGTCAAAGGGATAGATTTTAAGCTTCTGATAGTATATGAGTGCCTTAGGCAATAGGATAACTGAATTTTCCTTTCATAAATTCTCATTAAACTTTTTAAGAAATGAAAGATCCTTTATGTTGATAATTTAGCAAATCTGTGTCAGTTTTCTATCTTAATACAACATGTTTGACCTCTAAAGGCAAAGTATGCAAATCCAATATTACTTCTGCCAAGATTTTTAAAACAACTTCCTTTGAAAAAGAAAAAGAACTCTTTTTCAATTGATCATATTGATAAGCCTCTGTATGTGTGTGTGTGTGTGTGTGTGTGTGTGTGTATAGAGGGACAGAGTAAAAAAACCTGGAGCCGAGTTCTTGTTAACTTGCGCAAATAATGCAGGGGAGGAAAAGGAGAAGAGAACCATGATTAGTAGCATCATTTTATGAACACCCATGTCAGTTTTCCTTATCTAATATCTCAAATTGTTCCCTGTTGGTTTACTACACTTATATAATAACAACACATGACTTACATCATCCTCAAACTATATGATTCCTTGTGAAAAAGCACAAATTTGACCAATTAGTAGCTGCTATATAGGTCATATTTATCAAATTGTGTACATCTTCCTATGTATCTTTATGCAGAATTTGGCCCATTCAAATTGTTTGACAAATATACTGTCCAACACTTAAAATTTTAAGGCCATTGATACCCAATATGTGTATGAAGTCTTTCAACGAATCGTCTTACTTGAAACAAAGAATATATATTATATAAAACCAAAAAACCACTGATTTGGAACCTAGTTTTCTTTGGTGTAAAGAAAAAGAAAGATGCCTAGTTGCCCACAATTGAAATGGACCCTTAGAAGAAGGATTCTCCATCCCTGTCTAACACCACTTTATCCATTTGGCCTATTTTTCTATTTCATGATTGATGATTTGATTTTGTATAGCAAAAATTTGATAAATCACATTTGGATTTAGGATTATCGATAAACTTTGTAGTGCTTTATGATGGTCGATGGAATGTGCATAGTTGCACGCAATGATCGTATTATGCCATCACTAAATGGTATGATCAAATTTGCCCAAATATATGCGCAAATGTGACGTATGGTCATACAAGATTGGAAGAAGACCATCATGCAATTTTTAACATGATGAAATGATTCATACAACCTAATCATTTTGAACCAAGATTGGAATCTTGACGAATAATAGCGACCTACACCTTGGATCAATCACGGGTTTGAAGGTTGGCTTGCCTTAGGACCAGCGACGTATATGAGTAAGCTGTGGAGACTTATAACTCAAAAAGCGATAACAGTCTGCAAGTCTTTAGGTTATATCTGACATTTTCATTTTGCGTTAATCATCATCATCATCTTAGGCCAAAGCATATCTGTATTGCTATTTTGTTTTGAGATTTAAAATATATATTGCATAAAACTTGCTAACGGACTGGATGCTAAAAAAAAAAAAAAAAAAAAAAAGTCATCACCTTCCTTTTGATGCATTTACTGAATGAAGTTTATGAATATTATATACACGGCAATTTAATTTTTTTTGAAAAAATCATTCGCTATTACGCATTGCGCGGATACACTTCTAGTTGTATAGAATGGTCTAGCTTTTCAAGTATATTCACGATTAAGAGTGTTAAGTATATAAATTCAAGTTAAAGAAAATAAAGATCAAACTAAATTAAAGTCAAAACTTTGAAATTGATTTGATTTTTTGGTTAGGTTTGGGACCAAACTGATTTCAAAATATAGATTTATGGTTTGATCAACGAATAGTTGATATTCAAACCAACCACATCGAAAATACAATTTAGTAAAGTATAATACATGGTTATGGTTTAAATAAAACAAGTATTAAGGTAAAACAAATAATACAATTTTTTTCTCTTTACTGAAAATTATTGTGCATCATGAAAATCTTCGTGTATCAGTGTATATATTTGTACTCTATGAATCTTCATGAATCAATTTTATTATAATCTAATGGTCAAGATCTTATCCTATTTGTTTTATAATAACCAACCCCCATAATACATTGTTTATTTCTCATTTTATAAATTTTTGGTAGTAAATTATTCCTAGTAAAATTTCCATTTGTTAAAAATTTTGGAACAAAATTTGTCAAACAAAAAATCTACATAATTTGAAAATGGTTTGGTTTGGTTTAAATCACTAAATCACCATATTTGGTTTGTTTTATTCCTAGTTAATTTAGTTTGATTTGGTTTTCAATTTTAGCTTCCAAAATTGTAAAATCGAGAAAACCAAATTGAAGGAATTGTAAACCGGATAGGTGAAAATGAGAAAAGAAAAAAAAAAAAAAGAGTGAAATTCATGTAATGATAATTGAGTTGAATAGATATATTTTTATTTTAAACCAGCAAGGTTGGATCAAGTGGTTAATACCCTTGCCTTTGGAGATAGAGGTCAAAGGGTCTATCCTCATGCCTTGCAAGGCCGGAGGTCCTTTTCTATCCTAGATAGAATCTGGAAGCAACCTCTTTACATCGTCGTGGTAGGGGTAAGGCTGTCTACACCTCAACCTCCCTCATACACCGTCGTGGTATTGGGACCCAAAACCCATGAAAGACGGCGTTGGGTGTTACTTACTTACTTTTTTTAGATATATTTTTATTTTGCAAAAAAAAAGGGAGGACTTATAATGCAAAGTAGCCATAGTGTAAGGGCTTTCCTGGTATGACCGAGCATCTGGAATACATAGCCGTGGACAGTGGCGATTATCAGAACTGCCACCGCCTGAAAACCTTCACGTAAACAATTATTATTATTATTATTATTATGCATAATAATAAAAGAAAAGAAAAATAAAAGAGTATACAATTTACTCAAATATAGAGGTAAATATTTTACTTAAAATTTATCTTCATAATAATTGCATCTATTATTTGTAAGTTGTAGAAAAGTTGATGTAGCTAAATTTTATTTTTGTAGTTTTTCTTTCTTGTGAAGAGTTATAATGCTGGGGAAATATATTTCATCATTTTTTTATATTTTTTTTTTGACTTTGAGTTTAGATTGATGTTTGCATTTTTTTTTGGGTACATGCATAAAAAAATGTTTCTAATTTGTTGTCACGTTTTGTTATCGCATGTATCTTACATAACTTGTTATTGTATGTATCGAACTTTTAATTATTGTTATTGTGTATATATATAAATGCAATAACAAAACGTAACAAATTTGATAGGTCAAATCACCCCAACTTGACTAGTTAAGTTGGGATAACTTGGGAGAATCCCCATCCATTTCCGGGTTACCTTTTAATTTATTATAGTAAGTATAGCCAGTATTCACCGGTTTATAAGTAATACAAGTTCAGATAGTTAGATATATAAATTTAATAACAAAACGAAACAAATTTGATAGTAAATTTTTGTGCAAAAGAAAAAAGATTATCTATATTTTTTTAGTGCAAAAAATTATTTTTTATTTTTATTTCTGGTTTTTGCAGTTTTGATGATTGAATGACCGGTGAGGCGGTGATGTATGTGCATTCATGAACAATATGAAGAAGTACAACGATAAAAAACATCACACTGGTAAGGATGCCATAGTGGGTTGTGCCTTGTGGACTGATGGACTAATTTGTGCTTTTGAAGCTAAACGTGGCCACAGGAAGTGTAGACCTCAGGATATAATCGGGTGGAAGAAAAACGGATCCAAAAATGGAATACCCGGTGGTTTGGATGACAACGTTTATAATACTGAACATTGTATAGGCCGGGTTAATGATACTAATACTATATATACTGGAAATTATTGGGTACCAATTGGGTGGTCTAGAATTGCTCAACTTGTGGAAACAATACAAATTGATGGCTGCTGGGAAACTCAACATACAGAGTTTGAAATTGATGATAATGAAGTCACGGTTGCAGATATTGCTGTGCCGTACAGGGAACGACCTGTAGGGCCTACATGGTGGTGTCATGTTGATGCAGGACATCCTTCTGTTAGTTCTTGGTTGAGTAACTCGAAATGGTTACATCCGGCTATCAGCATTGCTTTACGAGATGAAAGCAAACTTATAAGTGAACGTATGAAGCACCTCCTTTATGAGGTAATCGCTTTGTTAATATTCTTGCGTATACCAGTTTAGTAGAGGGGACAAGATGGGTGGGTCGGGTGGGTTGGTTAACAGGTCAAAACACCTAACTTTTTGGTATGGGTCAAAATGGGCCAGGCTGACCCACAACTATATAAATCTTTATGCAAGTAGCATCTTGTTTATCATTTTGAAAGTGGCATCCTGAATTTTTATTCTTGAACCATTTAGTTACCTTACAGCCCTTTAAGTTATGTAGAATATGTAACCTATAAAGTTTACAGCACATGTAATTACTTCAAGTCTAATGCGCATTGCTTTTATGTTTTCATTATATGGTCTCATGGTTTCTAGGATTTGTTACTACACAGGTTCCTGTCAGGGTTGCAGGTGGATTGTTATTTGAACTATTAGGACAGTCAGCTGGTGATCCGTATGTTGAAGAAGATGATATTCCGGTAGTACTAAGATCATGGCAAGCACAGAACTTCCTAGTTACTGCATTGCACGTCAAAGGTTATGCAACAAACATCAATGTGCTAGGAGTTTCGGAAGTCCAGGTTTTTCTTTGCAATCGTCACTGCATACAGTGTTATAAGGGTTGGTAAAATAGGTGGGTCGGGTAATTGGTCAAAATGGGTAATTCTTTGGTACATGTCGAAACAGGTCAGAAGGGTTGGTAAAATAGTTGGGTTGGGTAATTGGTCAAAACAGGTAATTCTTTGGTACATGTCAAAACAGGTCAGGTGGGGTTGGGATGACGCGATAACTTTTTATACATTTTTTTATTTTAATGATATTTAGCGTGCCAAAAATGATTATGAAAAAAATATTTTACCAAACACAATTCAATGTTTTGAATAAAATGATTGAGGAGGTTTTGTGCTACTTTCATGCCGGTGGCCATTAAGCTAATTTTTTTTTACCTTTAGAGTTAAAACGAATCAACCTATTCATAAGTAAGTGGGTCAAAATTTCTACTGCTAGCTTTAAATCACTTTCATGCCCGAAGCTCTTCTATTTAAATGTTTGAAATTTATGGACAGGAGCTGCTTGCTGCAGGAGGTAGTAATCTACCACAAACGATTCATGAAGTTATTGCACTTCTAGCATGCCGCCTTGCCCGGTGGGATGATAGGTGAGTTCTCTTTTCTTGCATTTCACCTGCCAAATAGTTTTTGACTTTGGAGCAAATTACTATAAATGACCACAAACTTTCACTTGATCTATAATTTGTTCACTGGATGTCATTGTACCTTTCAAATTGAGTTTTGGGTAATATTGTTGAAAAAACCTGGGAACATGATGACGAAGTTAAATGTTTTTAACTTCTTGTATATGTTTCCAAGAGTTGATGTTTTCCAACAATTTATAAAATCCGAGTGACCAGATCAGAAATGAAGTGAAGGTGTGATGCCTCATGCCATTTATTTCAATTTGCCTTAAGAAGTAAGGCATTGATGGGACTATTTCATTGAAACAATTATCTTACATAGTCTTTATAATAACTCGTTTTTGTACCTTTTAATGTAAACTTTTGTTTTTTCTATCTTTGGTAGACTGTTTAGGAAATACATTTTTGGAGCAGCAGATGAAGTTGAACTGAAGTTTATGAACAGGTTCTTAAAATGATTTGACAGTCGAAAGAAAAAGTTGTAACCGCCACCGTGTAGTGCGACACTGAAGCTCTAACATCTTTAGCTTCTTTTTTGTTAATAGGAGAAACCATGAGGATTTGCATCTATTCAGCATAATATTGAACCAAGAAATCAGAAGGTTATCTTCACAGGTGTCATAATTTCATCGAAGTCTATAATTTTTTTAGTTAACCACTGTGTCCAGTTTTGGGTTTAGCAGTTATTGATGGGGTTTTGTTCATTGTAACCATTATGAGGATAAATCTTTCTATTTACTCTCGGATCACTGCTTTTTATATGCTTCTCAGATTGAAATGCTTTTGATTACTTAATATGCTGGTGTATTTGACCCATTTAGTATTAAATGGGCTGCTTTTGGTTATGTTCTATTTCTAAAGGGTCAAATTGCGAAGTAAAGATTTGGATAAAAAGGAAATCGGCTGAAAGTCGCCCAAGTGTTTTTACTGGATACAACGTCATGAATTGTCTTATCTTCATTGTAATATTAATTATTAATAATATAGTTTAGGTTATTATGTTAATACACTAGTTATCTATGCCATATTGTTTACCCAAATGGGTAAAAATTGTAGTGGGTCAACCAGGCATAGCACTGCCGGTTTGTACCGGTATTGACAAATTACCAATTTTAACCTTTTACCTGACCCATCTATTGTTCCACCTCTGGGTCGATTAAATTCGTAAGCCATTTTAAGCATGAACATAAAAGGAAAAACGGAGAATGGTCTTTGTTTCCATTTCATGTCTATTCCTCTTACTGCATTTATTTCTTACCATTTTCATTATCTTTTACAACTTATGTCCTTCTAAAACTAAATTCAACTCGCGTTTTGTCTCTGAAGGTGATAAGAGTCAAGTGGTCTCTACATGCTAGAGAAGAGATTGTTTTTGAGCTCCTTCAACATTTGAGAGGTAATGCAGCAAAGCGTTTGCTGGAAGGAGTAACAAAGAGTACCAGGCAAATGATTGAGGAACAAGAAGCAGTACGTGGGCGTTTGTTTACAGTACAAGATGTCATGCAGAGTACTGTCAGGGCCTGGTTACAGGTAATGGTTCTCTTTCATATTTATCCATGGAATCTCGAGTTAGTTACTTCATCTTGTTTCTTTTAGTTATTATTGTTGACCAAAGGGCTTATAGCCTAGCGGTATTCGAGTTGGCCCAACAACCAAAAGGTTGTGGGTTCAAGTCCCATAAGGGACAAATGTGTGAATTATTAGATGGTTTATGAATCTTTGCCTTTTTAAAAGAAGTTATTACAGTATCTCTTTTCCAATATTAAAGATTACAGGTGAAAAAATGGGACCATTTGGCCTAAGGTTGGTTGGGTAATTGGTCAAATGGCTTTGGTTTAAGATGGTAAATATCTTGTGTGGGTCAGAACAGGTCAGTAAGGCTGAGTTGAAACTCTGTTTGTCAAAATTTATATAACTCTATATAACTTATATGTGTGTCAAATATGATTACAACATTTATATTATTTCAATATAAATCTAATTTTTTGAATAACATATTTTTGAGGTTTTATGCATTAGAAATACACTTTGGGGAAACTTTTCCGCCGTTTCTTTTAAGCTGTTTTCCTTTTTTTTTGGCCTGCCAAAGATAATACATAACCTGAATAACTCGTTTCATAAGTCAATGGGTCAATAGTGTAGCCTCTATTAGGGATATCGTCACTTCTGCAGTCAAATATCTAAATTGACTTGATCTTAATTATGTCACAGGGGCTAGAAACTTTTTTGGCTGTCCTCTTTACAATCTTTACATAGTAATCTTGCTTCCTCCAAGTTTGAATAGATCCATGTCAATTTTGGATCCTAAATGTTTGACTGTGACCTTAATCATCGATATCAAAGGGTATAAATGTATAATTTTGAAACACATGAACTAAAGCATACCTCGAAGGAGTAGAAAACCTCTCCTGAAAGCCTGTTTTTTTCTTTGTTGCTATATTAAATGGTGCCCCAAATTTGAAGTTCATCTGTCAACAACCAGCACAAGGTTAAAAAATATAAACTACGTAGTGATAGCATATTTAGTAGTGTAATCGTATGGTGGTCATGATGATGCAAGTAATGATATGGCTATTCTTATAGTACCATATTAACTATCAAGTCTCAGCTTGCTTTTGTTTTGTAACTGGATTATGAACTTCGGGTGATTTTTTTTCTTTTCAAAACAAAAGTAATCTCTGGGTCCGAAAATAAACGTGAAGCTTTTGCTTGAGCATATTGATAGATTATCACTTTTCAAGTAGATACCTCAATAATTGCTATACGGGCAGGTTTGGTAACACGTAAAAAAGGTTACGTTTAAGTGCAGGTCGGAACGAAACACATTTTTATCCTTTTTTGTGTTACTTTAAAATTATATAAGCTGCTGGATATGATTGCGAAAATCAAATTATAGCAAAAATAGTCAAACATGTTCTAATAGGGCTTATGATTTTCATACAGTTTGGATGACTTTCAACACATTTGACCTGTTTCCTTTGTAGTTAAATCCTTTAGTTTGACTGACATGTTGACCTATTTGACACATTAGAGATAAAATATGATCCCAAATCAACCAATTTATAAGTAAATGGATAGGAATTGCCACCTCTGATCATTTTACATTTTATATAAATTTGGCTGACGATAAGCAACAAACCACTACTACTTCGCCCAAGTAACCACACCCCCACACTCACTAATTATTTATTAACTGTTGCAACAACTTTCAGGACAAAAGCCTGCGTGTGACACATAATCTTGGAGTCTTTGGTGGTTGTGGTCTTGTTCTTTCTATCATCACTGGTCTCTTTGGGATAAACGTGGACGGAATGCCTGGATCAGAAAATTCACCATATGCATTTCTCTTATTTTCTTGTATCCTTGTTCTTCTAGGCATTGTGCTGATCTTCATAGGCTTACTCTACCTTGGACTAAAAAAACCCGCCATGGAAGAGGAAGTTGAGGTCAGAAAACTAGAGTTACAAGAACTTGTAAAAATGTTCCAGCAAGAAGCAGAATCTCATGCACAACTTCGAAAATCTGATTCAAAAACCCATATGTATTCACCTCCTGCATCTGCGGTACTTCCTGGCAGTTCTGATAGTTATGTTCTTATGCCCTCAGAACAAAATGCTTATCCAAGGTAATGCGAAGATTGAATCAAATGCTGATTCAAGGTAACATGATCGATGCTTGAAACAAACGCTGATTCAAGGTAATGTGATGATAATCGGTATGTTCATTCCATTGTCATTAGGAACGGATAACTTTTACTTTCAAGTCAACTATCTTTCTTGTAAACATAGGAAATGAACATTGTATCGTGCACGAATGAGCCTTTTTGGGCAAAAAATTCCGAGTACGATAGATTTTCTTAGAGCTAGCAAGGTGGGCAAATCAGGCGCTTGTTGGTAACTAGTCAAAACAGTGCGAAGGTTAGCCCGTGTCATTTTATAGTATACGTTAAAAGGTGGTAGATCCACAAATGCTTTATCGCTCCATTTCAAAAGTTACCCTTTACGAGAAAAGATGGTATGTGCCATACACTCAAGTATTCATGGTGTGCTTACTCACATAGCATATGTACCCCTCATATACTTGTACATTAAGTTTTGTTAAATGTATTTGTTAGGTTAAATTGTATAATGCATTACAAAATTCAAAATTATTTATTTATTAATTGTTACAAAATTATATTCCTTATCAATAAAAAAAATACTAATAGTATTAAAATAACATTAACAACGTAAAAATACTAATAGTAGGATTAGGATTTTTATCATTTTCCATGTAAAAGCGTGAGAGAACTTTAATTTGTAACTTTTAAGATAGATAATGTTATAAATAAAAGAAATACAATATCCATATAACGAACTTTGTTGTTCATATACAATATACAATTAAGTAGTGTACCACTTTGTAAAACATATTATCGAGTGTTCTATTTTCGACATAAATTTTTTGGATATTCACATGCAATGATTTCGGGTTCATAAATCGAGTCGTTTTATGATTAGTCTGTTCTCAAATCGAGTCAAATCATCCAACCAAGCTTGTAAGAAGAAATATAAAAAATAAAATAAATTGTTGGGCATATACCGTATCCAAGCGATTCTCTTTTTTACCAGCCTCTCAGCTGGCGTTTGTACTTGTTTTTGTTTGTAACCAACTCACTTAGGTGGGTTGGCCAGGGGTATTTAACTAATCCACTATGTGGGCCCCGGGGGTGAGTTTACCCAAGGTCTCATGTTCCAGTCTTGGGGTTCTCATCTCAAAGGAATTTTCTATAAGCAGGGGTTGGAGGTCCTGCAAATCGCATATCAAAATTGCCTCCAACACGTCTGAATCGAAATACACTTTAAAAAAAAAAAAAAAATTGTTTTTGTTTGTATGACGCTAGATGTACATTTTCTAATGCCTTGCTATTGCTAGAGTTTAACATAATCAACTTTTTAGTTAAAAAAAAAAGAAAAAGAAAAACCGTATCCGTATATAAAATCCGGATGATCCTAAAACGACCCGTTTTAATAACCCGGAAACAGATGAGTAAAGAAAACACCTTCAAAAACCCTAAAAATTGTATATCTATACACACTCACCATTTCCGTGCGGAGGCGGCGGCATAAATACTCTGTGCTTTGAAACCTTTTAATAAAATCATCAACAGTTTTCATGGTAAATAAACTTCAACCCAATTATCACATCCATCCTTTATTCTTTTCCTGCATTTAATTTTTATTTATTTATTATTTCTTCCAATTTCTCAAACTATTTAATTCTAATTTTGTTTTAAATAATCAGGCGCCGAAGAAGGAGAAGGCTCCCCCGCCGTCATCTAAGCCCGCCAAATCCGGCGGTGGAAAACAGAAAAAGAAGGTCATTTTTTAATTTTATTTTAACTAAATATTAGCTTTTTTTATTTGATTTATATTATTATGTTAGTGATTTGATTTTTAAATTGTGCATTAATATAATGCTTATGAGAGTTACACGTACAAAATGCTAAATTAAAGTGATTTTCAAAATTATATATAATACTAGTAGTCAGTTTTCGAAGAAATAAATATAATTAGATGCCTTAGTAATGATATCATGCTAATGCCTATCTGAATTTATGCCGAACGCACAACTGAAAACATTACTACGGATAGAATAACAGTGTGGTGATGTTTTTTTTTTTTTTTTTGTGCTGTCATCAAAACCGGTGTCACGTCACTGATTTACAAGTCATAAGAGGCCAGATTCATACTATATTAATAGTTGATAGATCAATACATATGCTGGCTACTTTTAGAAACGAATTAAACAGAAATGTGGATATGTTATTATCATCATTCAGGTGTAAGAGACCGATATTATGTAATATGTGAACGGTCATTATTAGCTTTGGGCAGATAAGCGTATGTCTGAATGAACCAAGCATACAGAGTCCGCCGGTGGCATTTCAAATGATCAAAAAGTTACAATTGATGTTTAATCTTCTTGTAAATAAATGGAGACGTAGATTAACATTATTTTGTATTGCAGAAGTGGAGCAAGGGAAAGCAAAAGGAGAAGGTCAACAACATGGTGTTATTCGATAAGGCAACATACGACAAGCTTCTTTCGGAAGCTCCAAAGTTCAAGCTCATCACTCCATCCATCTTATCAGACAGATTAAGGGTATTGTTTAACCTCTTTTAACTATTTATATTTTGTTGATTATAAATTAGATACAACTTATATCATCCTGCTTTACTCTTTTAGTCGGGCTTTTAAGAAGAGTAACTTTGTCTTCAGGACATAGACTTGTTTGGAAAACTGTTTCTGTGACTTGATAAATACTATGAACAAAATCTGGAAAATGTCCTGATTTGTGTATCTGCAACTGACAACTCCAAAGGCTCATGGTGGCAAATAGGGCAGGATAGATGGTTAGGCAGAGGGTATGGGTTGGGATGATCCAGGACACTTTTGGTCCAAAAATTAACTGCAAATAGTTAAGATGTCAAATATATAATTCGGAATCAGGTTATCAATGAGTCATCTTGGCCACTTGTTAAAACAAAAACAATGGGTACAATATAATTGTGTTGCAATGTTTGGAGGTTCACTTCATGATGGTTTGTTTCTTTTCTTCAGATCAATGGCTCCTTGGCACGTAAGGCAATCAAGGATTTGATGGCTAGAGGTGCAATCAGGATGGTATCCACTCATTCTAGCCAGCAGATCTACACCAGGGCTACCAATACTTGAGATATTAGCAGTTCTCAAGGCATTCTGCTTCTAAGTTTTTTATTTAATGAACCATTGAGAGGTTTTAGTTACTTCTTCATGTGATACTTCTTGTTCTCTTTAATGTGTGACCCCATGCCATATTCAGATACAGTTTTGCTCTTCTGGGTTCAAATGCTTCAGTTACTTGGCGTATCAATCGTAGGTATTACTGTGTTACTTCTAAGTATTTCACGGTAGGTTGATTAAAGTTTTATTAATTTTTTCCCCTTTAAAAAAACTGAGTCAGGTTTTTGTTAGTTTAGTAGGTCAATGGTAAATTGGTAATATCAAACAATTTTATCAACATTTTTTTCCACAAAATCTCTACTTGAACTGTGGTGTGAAGAAACCAAAAGGCAGTAGTACTTTTAGCAGACTCTTCTCTGGTGTTGTGAAAATCCAAAAAAATTGGCCGACCTGAGCATGCTCGGTCTTATTAATTGGTCAGTAATGGTCAAAATTGGTCTACTTTTTTTTTTCTTTTCTTGTTTCGCAATACCATATATTTGTGTTTGAAGTTTCAACGATTATGTTTAAAGGCTCTTGTTTAAATAAAACAAGTATTATTGTTTAAATAAAACAAGTATTAAAGTAAAACAAATAAAATAATTATTTTCATTTAACTGAAAAGCATTGTGCATCATAAAAGTCTGTGTGTAAAAGTGTATATTTGTGTTCTATTAATCTTTGTGTATCATTTTTATTTATGATCTGATGATCAAGATCTTATCCTATTTATTTTACTTTAATAGTTGTTTTACAATAACCAGACTTTATGTTTATATACGGTTTTCCTGTTTGGATTACATGAAGATGGCGAGTCATTTTTTGACTTAGATTTAACGGCCAAACAAGTTTTTTCTTTTTGGTCCGTGACCGGTTCCATCCATCTTTTTGGCTTCCCGAAGTAATTATAACATGTGACTTTTTGCGAGCAACCAAAACTAGAATTTGAGTTGATTATTTAAATATTGATATTAATATGTATATATACATAATGTACATAAAGCTCGAAAAACTCGATAAGTATTCGAGCCAAGCTATATAAAGCTCGAGCTCGACTCGATAAGTATTTGAAGCTTGAATTTGAGGTTCGGGCTCGAGCTCGATAATAGCTCGACTCGATCGATCCGAACTCGAGTTGCTCGTAAAAACTCGACTCGGTTACAACCTTAATTATGGTGAAGATTGGTGATCACCTGTAGTGCAAACCGCAATCATGTTGTCAGATATATATATATATATATATATATAGGAGAGGGGTAAAATAAAACAGGTATTAACATAAAACGAGTAAGATACATTGTTGGCTTGACACGTGTCTTTTTCAATTAATAATTAAATTTAATGCTTAAAGGGTATTTTTGTATTTCTTAATAGGTATTTATTCATTTTTACTTTTTAGTTTATCACCTCTCACTCCCAACCTAAATGTACGTGATTTCTTCTACCCTCAACAATCCACAAATACTCACCCATCTTCAACTCCCACCCTTCATCAACCTCATCGATCGTCAGCCCCCCCAAGATTAAACCATAGTCAGCCCAATAACTACTTTTACTATCATCATCACCATCACCGGTTCCTTTTAACGTTAATTCCACTATCATTTGCGAATCCTTTTACAGTCATCATAGCCACCGCACAGATCTCCCATCTCAGTTTTTACCATCTATGGATGATTAAACAATTCTCAGTCAAATAGTGTGTTTTTCTAGGTTATAAGAATATTTATATGGAACAAAAGCTGTTAGGTTAAATTTTTTTATTATTGTCTCTAAAAAACTCTTTTCTTCCGAAGATGTGTGGCAGCCGTGTGTAATTTTTTGGTGCTTATGCATCATGTGTTTGTTACTACTTAATAGTTTCAAATTGTAGCGTTTTATATTTAGTCCTAGTAAGTTATCCGTGAAAATATATATTTTTGTTATTTGGTTTCTATGAAGATACAAGTAATAATTACCATCATAGTTAATCAAAGCGCATCAATTAACATATATTTATCACTAATAATTCATGAATAAATAAATAAAAATCACGGTGCATCAGTTTTCATCAAAGTTATTATAAGGTTTTATAAAAGAAAAAATCACGGTGCATCAATTTTCATCAAGGTTATGCTAAAGGTTCACAAAAATTCAAAAATTGTTGTGCATCAATGTTATGCTAAGGGCTCATAAAAGTTTAAAAAATGATCACTGTATTTTAATTCCATTAAAATTGTCTTAAGAGTTCTATCAATAAATCACAAAGTTTTGTTGTGCATCAAGGTCTCTAAATATTAGTGATCGTTGTGCATCACTTTTATTTGTATAATGTATTTGTATGTTACAACTTAAAAAATAAATCAAAAATGAAAAATCGTATAGTGGGAGATTCTGAAAGGTAAAATAAAGAAAATAATTATGCATCAAACTTTAGTTAACTGTTAAAGTATATAGTTGAAAATATTATTCTGCATCTTTTTAATCGTTAAAGTTTTGTAGGTGCATCAAAAATTATTAAAATAGTTCATCTTTTTGGTAGAAGCATATATGTTATCCCAAAAATTTATACCTTAAAAATGTATGCAACGAGGAGATTATGCCCGCGCATTGCCACGGGTATCTTTGTTTCTAACCTGAAAAGTAGTTGATCGTAATATAATGCGAATATTAATCAATCAGTTACACTTTGATAACAATCATATAATATTATATACGAACATAACATATGATAATACTTTTATTTTTTCAAATAACGACACATCAATAACGATAATATAATGTCTTACGAACAGTTACATTAACAAAAACAATGCATTTTGATAACAGTTATATAATATCAAACTACATGCGAGATAACAACATAAAATTATATAATACCATTAGTTTTGTTATTGCAAATAACAAATTTGAAAATAATATGACCCAAAAAGAAAAGGT
>JAOEHQ010047068.1:0-11084 GCA_025447715.1 Asclepias incarnata
TAATTTTGCAAATTTATAAATTTTAAGGACAAATTAAGAATATTTAAAAAAGGATTTGGGAGGGTTGAGAATGATGGACGCCACTAAAAAAGGTTGAATAGAGGGTTGAAGGGTTGAAGTGAGGTGAAAGAATTTGATTGGATAATTTTGTGAGGGTTGGAGAGTTGGAAAGGATGACTTTTTCCACCCTAATAATACTTTAAGGGATATTGTTTGAAAGTTTTAAAGGATATTGTTTGAAAGTTTTGCTTTTTTCTTAATTATAATTTTAAGGGATATTGTTCGCAATTTTTACTTTTATTAGATCCCAGATATATTGTAAAAGTAAACAAAAGGAATCACAAATAATAAGAATAATGATAATAGTGTTTATTCATGACATGGTTTGTTCCAATCAACGATCCTATTCAGCACTAAGGCCGTGTGTAGTAATAAACCTGACGCCACATCCGACGCCAAAATGGTTTGGAAGTTTAATACGAGCGTGCGTCTACTCTTAGGCGTCGGGTTGTATATTCATTTTTCAGACGCATCCGACGCCAATTTCATTTGTTTTTTATTTGTTTTTTATATATATATATATATGTGTGGGGTATATATATGTGTGTGTGGGTATAATAATAAAATATTTGTGGATGGGATAAAGAATATGACTTAGTACGAGGGGGTGTTCTTGGGGGTGTTCTGGGAGAGAGAAAAGCTGATGTGGCGCTGATGTGGCTAGAAGAATAGGGTGTTCTAGTTTTTCTTACTACAGAAGGCCTTATAACTAGCTGGCGGCGCAAAATTCATGTCCAGCAATTTCATTATCAAAATTATAAAGGTTTATAGATAAAATCAAAGGTTCAAAATACAAATTTATATGAATCTTACACTAAATTACACTACAACTATTAACAAAAAAAAATGTTTAGCGGGTTCAACCGCACTCTCTCAAGTATATGTAAATCCGTCCATGACTAGCTAATAGCTATTATCCTCCTAATTAATCTTCTTTTAAAAAAGATTCAAACATATGATCATATTGATACAAACAAAAATTGATATCAGTACCAATTAATCAATTCCAACTTGACTGTTATATTAATGTTACAAATTAAGATTAATCAAACATTAGTTCATGCGCGCATTAGACCAACCCGGCCTGCTTTTTGCCTATGGTGACTTTTAGATGCCATTTTCCATAACCCTATAATCAAATAGTTTCAAGTACACAGAATGAGTTGTAGATAATATGCTCTACTAAGTGGCTTAATTAACTCTTGATCAACCACGAGGATCAATCACAAGACAAAGTTTTTCCAAAAGTAGCAAGTGCATTTGTATATTTCGTCATATATCATGCTAAAATGCCATCCAATAATCATATCTATGTCAGCAAGTGGGGTGATCACTATTTTAAAACACATAAGAGAATCTTGATCTTAAGCATTAAAGACTGCGGTTTTATTGGAGCGTTGTATTATATACTAAATTTTAGCCCCGTGTATACATACAAACAAGGGCGTGCCCGATCTATGTGAGGGCCCGGGGGGTCCCCCGTCCCCCTCCGTTTTTTCGCTCCGTAGTGTTATTTTATCCGTATATATGTCGTTCGAAAAATTATTTCTCTTAGTATTATTCTGTGAATCCCGTGCTTTTGGCCCACTCCGTGACTTTATTCAAAATCCGTCATTGCATACAAACAGACTGTACGTAAGTCTGTAGTGACAATTTTAAAACAATTTGTATAATTTTAAGTGTAATTATTTGTTTCATATACGTGGAGAATAACAGTTATTGTACATAAATTGTTATAGTTTTATCTACAATGGACGTATTAATTGCATTAAACATATGACAAAGACATGCACTAACTATACATTAATGATGGCTTCAATATTCAACACAAAATATTGTCAAAACCCAAGTCTTAATGAAAGATTCATAACTTTTAAATCACTTTGATAATGTTGTCATTAACTTTAAATATGTCAAAACACAACTTAAATACTTTAACTTTTATTTGCTTTTTCCGATAATCCTTCTTTATCTATTAGCTATTAAATTTATGGAACTTAGCTGCATTTTTAAGGATATTGACTTTAACTTTTTTGGAATTTAGTAACTATGTAGATTATTGTCTCGCATAATACTTATCTAATTAATGATATGTTAATATTTCATAATATCGTATATTGAAAAGTATAGATTACATAAAAAAAATAAAATAATAACATCATTGTTTTTTTTATAAATTTTTTAATATATATATATACTTATGATCAATATAAGATATTAAAAAAAATTAACATATCATTAGCTACGGTTCACCCGCATATTACGCGAAAAATAATCTAGTAAACAATAATATGATAATTATTAAATAACATTATTTAGTCAAGTAAAATATGAATTTTAATTTCAAATGACTGATTTATATATTGATGGATTTAGTAACAATATAATAATAAGAGTTTAGTTATATTAGGTATATTTATCTAGTAATTAAATAATAGTTTTAATTATACATGGTATCTAAAAAAATAAGATTTAATAATATAGACTAAAAGGGACATATGTCGTTTAAATACTACACCACGTGTTGATCAAATGATACTTTAATCCTGTTTTAATATATTGGTAGATATACTAGAAATGTAGCCACACAATGCGTGGAGTTGTATATGATATATTTTTATTGTTAACAAATTGATTGAATTGAATTTATTATATATTAATTACTTGCCATAATTAGGGTGTTATTATTTTTATTTTTATTTTAGAACGGCATTTATTTAATTTTTATTTATTTATCTATTTATTTTTGAAAATTAAGACACTCTTCTTGTCAATCCTTCGTAGAAGGGTTGGTCAGGACTCAGGAGTGTTTTCCCTAAGGTGGAGGTTTCGAGTTCGAGTCTCCCCTAAGACGGTTTCATATCTGTACTACTGAGTTTCTCCTGTTATAAGTGTTTGCATACTGTCTAATTACATGTCACTGCATGCTTGATCACTAACACGCGGGCTAGATTTTTTTGGGGAGGCAATGATGATACTAAACGGATTCATTGGATAAAATGGGATAATATTATCGCTAGCAAGACTCATGGTGGTCTCGGGTTTGGCTCACTAGATGCGTTAAATCGAGGTCTTCTCTTGAAATGGAAATGGAAGTACGTGTCAAGTCCTAAGGCTCTTTGGGTTACGGTGCTTAATAATTTATATAAGCCAAATTCCTTCAAGGATTGGACAAATCCGAATTTCACAAAAATGGGGGTTTGGCATACTATCAATTCGGTGGCAAAAGAGCTTGACACTGCTGGTATTGTTCCTCATAATTCCTTTCGGCTACAAGTTGGTAATGGAAATAATATCCTTTTTTGGCATGATGTATGGCATGATAATTTGAGTTTCGCTCAGAAGTTCCCTCGGTTATTTAATTTAGAGCTTTCTAAACAAGCTTTGCTTTCGGATCGTTGGTGTAATAAAAGATTAGTCACAAATTGGAGAAGAGATCCTAGGTGGAGTGGAAAACAGTGAACTCGAGCAAATGGTAAATGGGTTGAATTCTGTTGATTATCGTGATGCTCAAGATAGGTGGGTCTTCTCTTGTTCGGCTGTTAATTCTTTCTCGGTGAAAGACATAAGGTTATTGATTAGATTTGTGCCATGTAAAGTCAACATCCTCAGTTGGAGAGTTTTGCTCGATAGATTACCTACCCGTGCCAACCTAATAAACAAAGGAATAGATATTCCTTCTTCTCTGTGCCCAATTTGCAATTGTCATGAGGAGACTTGTGACCACTTATTTGGGTCTTGTGATTTTGCATGCAGTATTCGGCTATCACTTACTAAATGGCTTCAAATTGATCCTATTCTTTCGGACACACCGTCGGGTATTTTTTCTTCTATTGATAACATGTGTGTGTCTTCGGATAAAAAAGCCATTATTGAAGCGGTTATGTGTTGTGGATGGTGGTCGATTTGGAAGTATCGTAACGATGTGGTTTTCAAAAACGGGACTCAAATCAAAGATTCTTTGTTGGATCTCATCATTGCTCAATCTTACTTATGGTTTTCGAGTAGATGTACGAAGAATCGTATTTCGTGGGTGGATTAGCTAAAATGTCCTCTGGTCGTCAACTAGTTGGGTGGTCACCTTGGGGCTTATTTGGGATTACATCAAAAACACCGCGGAGTGAAAACCGGTGGCTCGGCCTCCGTTGGTTGAGGGTTTTTCTCGTATCTTGGGCCACTGTAATTGGTAAGAGTTTTTTTTACCCTTTTTGTAATCCTCGCAGTTCAAGCCCTAGGAAGTATCTAGGAATAGTTGTCTGTTGGGTTCCTAGATAATGTAATTGTATTTCTGTAATTACATTTCTCTTGGCTAACTAGTACTTTGCTAGTTACCTTTATTTAATATACTTTACCGTTCTATAAAAAAAAAAAAAAGTAATACAAACACTTTCTAACTTTCAATTCATTTAGAAAAAGAAAGCTGAGTAAGTGACAGTGTTAACTAATTTGAAATAAATATAAAAACAAAAATCTTAAAATTATTGTAATGACAAATTGTAATTATTTAAAATAAAGAAAACTATTGAGTTTTTATTTCAAAAATAGTTTCTACAAATTATTTAAAGTGTAAGCTCCCAAATACCTTTAGGAAGAAAAAAACACCGTGTTAGTCTATTTTTCGTGTTCTCACGTTTTTATGTTGGTCACTATTTTTATTTTAACTCAATCATATCTATATACTATAAAACAAATTTGTTTATTTTTTCTTAGTGTATAATTTGAAGATCACTATCATTAAATTTATCTAATATTACCTAATTATTTTCAATATATAAGTTACACTTAAAACCATTGATTTCATATAAATCAATTAAATATATACAAATTAAACAATGTATAACGTTCATACTTAATTAAATAACATTTACACTTCAAATATGAAATTCATGTCTATACCTATAATATAAAGCAAATCCATTTTCAATATACAAGTTCAAATTTACCTTTTTAGTCCTAATAATTTTCAATATACAAGTTACGTTCAAAACAACTAATTTCATTTATATCAATTAAATATAATTCATTTAAACAATACATAACATCCATACGTAAATTAAATTACATTTATATTTCAATTTAGGTGTTTTTAAGTTTGTAAATTTAATAATTCATATGTATATCTATACTATAAAGCAAGTCTAATTTTTTTTTCTTGATGTGTAACTTAAGATTATTACCATCAAATTTACTTATTTACCCCTAATATAATTTTCAATATATAAATTCAAATTTACCTATTTACCCCTGATAAATTTCAATATATAAGTTATCTTCAAATCCACTAATTTCATTTAATTAATTAAATATATATCATTCAAACAATACATAATATCCATACTTCAATTAAACAACACTTTCAATTAAGTTTTTTTAAGTTTGCTAAATTTGAAAATTTAAATCTATCTATATTTATTCTATAAACAAATCCTTTTTTTTTTCTTTCTTAATGTGTAAGTTTTAGATCACTAGTACCATACTTACCTATTTACCCCCCGAATAATTTTCAGTATACAAGTTACAGTCAAAACCATTAAATTTGATATAAATTAACTAAGAGTTAATTTCATTACATACCGCTGGGGTATGCCATATTATCAAGTTTTACCCCTCTTGTTTTTTTATCATTACATACTCCTATGGTGACTTTTTTGTATTGTTACATACCACTCACCCTAACAGATGTTATAGCACAGTATTAGCAGTTAGCACCATGAATTCAATTTCGTTGATTTTTTGGGGTTCCATCCCTAAACTCTGCAAAGGAGTTTTAGGGATTCGGGCTCACGTTGATTACATGTGTACACTTCGTAGCTTCTAACATGTATCACGTAATGAGATCCTGTAATTACAAAAATAAATAAATAAATACTTACACTCGCTTTGTTTTTATTAGCGTAGAGAGATGATGTGAATGGGTCCCCGAATCAATGACAAATCCAAAGGGTTAACGATAAATCCTCCTAAAAATTTTTCCTAAAATCCTTTTAACAATTGACACTTGGTAAAATCAAAGTATGGGATTAGGAGAGAATTAGTGGATTACACTTGACATGTAGTTATGGCATTAGAAAGATTATCAAGAGGATATGTTAGAAGGATTAATCATTTTCCAATCCAAAGATGAGGGGGTCTAATGTGTGGAGGTTACAGCCAAGAGGGATTTAAGGTGAAGAGAGTGTGTGAATATGTAAACACCTTCTTGGTAGCCTAGTAGTTAATTAGGAAACCATCACATAGATGATTTGGTTAGACCATGTATATCTAAGGAAAAAAACTAGTCATTTTCGGGCAGGGGCGGATGTAGCATGTAATAATCGAGGGCAACCGGCCCCGACGGCCCAAAAATTTTTAGTGGAAATATATCATATTTATGTATATTATTATGTTTTTAGTTCATTATACATACCCTCATATTTTCAAGTCAAAATTTCTTTGCCCCCAATGTCATAATATCCTGGATCCGCCTCTGTTTCCGGGGAACTTCAACAAAGAAAACCTCATTTGTTAAATTCGTGTAGAAACTGTGTGTACGTGTGTGTTGAATAGCTACTGGAGAGGGACAATTAGAGAGTAACGTTTTGTTAGTTTTTGATTAATTGAATCCTTTTACCCATCTTTTTTATTGTAAACCCATACAAATTATAGCCCTTGGGAAATAATATAACACTAAATAGAAAGGGTTATGATTGTATAAAACATTTGCAAATGAAAGAATTTATAAAACTTTTTACTTATATGGTTTTATAAGATCTTTCTTCTATACATAAATGTTCCCAGGACTTGTTTTTATGTCACAAGTTATTCAGGAGTCATTGTGCCTTTTTGGTAGCTTACTTTTCATTCCCTTTTAGATAAAAAGCTTTTATAACTAATATAGATATAAAAATAATAGGTGAAGACATAGTTTCAACAAAATCAGAAGTACAAGACACATATCCAATTTCTGAAATTGGCAGAATGGAGGAAGACATGCACGTAATAGAAATTATAGGTGAAGACACAGAATTGACAAAACTCAAACTAGAAGGTGAAGATAGCCAAAATGAAACCCAACATGAAAACAAGGTCGAAAACAAGAAGAAACTGTGTGAAGCTACTTTGAAGGGAGATTGGCGAGAAGTAGAATCCATGCTAAAAAAAGATAAGGATCTAGCTAAACATGCAATCAGCAGTGATGGTAGCACGGTGCTTCATAGTGCGGTTGGAATAGGTGGTGATGATTTTGTGAAAAACTTGATTTCACATATAAATGAAGAGCAAGCCCTCGTAAAGAGATCTTCTGATGGAAGCACGGCACTTCACATTGCTGCACTTGTGGGGAACACGTATGCAGCAGAGCTCTTAGTTGAAAAGAACAAACAATTATTGCATACTATAGACAATAAAGGGGAAGAACCATTGCATAAAGCTTATGAAAATATGCATCTTGATACAATTGGATATTTGTTGAAAGCCATTGATAATAATGGCAAATCTGTTCCCCGTGATGTTGAAATAGGGGTCGACCTCCTGGTTAATGCGATTTCTGCTAAACAATATAGTGAGTAATTGATAATATACTACATAAGCACATACATATTGCTTTAGATATTTATGCTTTACACCTTATGTTTGCAGATTTAGCATCAAACTTGATCCACAAATTTCCTGAATTTGCTTATGAAAATAATCATGTACTTCTGGCCTTAGCCAAAACCTTTCCGAGTGGGCTACACTACTGGGAAATGCTTATCTATCCTCCCAGTAAGTCATATTTTTATTTTTATTTTTTTTGAAGTGATTAAACTTTAATGGATTTCTATTTTAGGTCTCCGCAAAATCGGGCACAAGATGGCAAAGTTAATGGAATTTTTTTATGATTTTCTTATTTACCTTTCCATGGATGATACATGAGTTTTTCTTCGGGGACACAGGTCATGTTTTCCTAAGAAATGTGATTATTGGTGTAGGTAATCACAAGTTAATAATTAACTGAACAAAATAGCTATATTTGAATAACTAGTATCAAAGAGTGGGGTTCATTCAAAAGAGAGACGTCTATTGCAACTAATAGGGTTTCCAGTATCACTTTTTACAAATATAAAATCTACCCCTACAAACTTCATGCGAATCAAATCCGAATTAATTAAATGACATAAAGTAAGTTTGTGTAGGGATGAACAGAATTTCCCAAGTCCCAGTCCCGGTACCGGGAAGTAGCATCGAATCCCAAGTGGAACCGGGACCGGTAGCCATTTTTGTTAATTCGCGGGATTTGGACCGCGATACCGGAAAATGGTATTGGAAAATGATACCAAATTTCAAATGGACCGAGATTGGTACCATGTTTTGGTGATTTTTGGGACTGGTACCGTATTACGAGTCCCACGCTCATCCCAAAGTTTGTGAAAGATGCACATAATTCAATTTTCTCCTTTTAGAAACTCAATTAGTCAAAGTCCATTCTCTCTTTTTGAATGAACACACTCTTTGATATCACTTATTCAAATTTTCCTTTCTAATTAACTTGTTTGTGCCTGCAGTACCGATGTTAATCCTCTTCATATTAATAGTTTGTTTCCCATTTCTTTGGGTTTATTCTATGCTGTGGAAATACGCAGCAATACTAGGTAACAATACGGATAGGTTTCACTCGGTTGTTAATTTGGTTATAAGGTTTAACTTCTTACAAATAAGTGGTGAACTTTTCGTACTACATTTCTTGAATTACAGTTCCACCCATTAACCATATCAAGATGAAAAAGAATGAATGGGTTGAAGCAACAAAGGTTTTAAAATTGGTATGTGATAAAATAGACAAGTTGGACTTCTCTGGTTCTCATCATCCCCATTACAGTAGACCAATTCTTGAAGCTGCATCTCAAAATGCCCATAAAGTTGTTTATGAAATATTGTCTAGATCTCCTGATACAATTAGGAGTATAGATAAAAGTGGGTATGACATTATTCAGCTAGCAGTAATACACCGTTCAGAAAAAGTTTACAACCTTATCTATGACATTGGGGAGAATGCGAATCGCTATAGAACATTTGTAGATTCTTCTAAGAACAATATATTGCACTTGGCTGGACGGTTGGCACCTTTACATGAGCTGAATCGTAAAACAGGCGCAGCATTACAACTACAAAGAGAGCTCCAATGGCGCGAGGTACATAATTGATAAACTATTATTCATAATGTAAAGGAATTGTTATTCTTTTTTTTCCTAGTAGCATAAAGATGTTGAACTAATTTTACAGGAAGTGAAGAAACTTGTGTTTCCAACATACCTTACTCAAGAGAACATTTTTAAGGAGACACCAGACATGGTATTCACAAGGGAACACGAGAACTTGGTAAAGGAAGGAGAAAAGTGGATGAAAACCACAGCAGAGTCATGCAGTATAACTGCAGCACTAATTACCACAATCGTATTTGCAGCAGCAATTACTGTACCAGGTGGAAGTGATCAACAAACAGGCATCCCTTTGTTCCGTAAAAATTTGGCCTTCACTATCTTTGCAGTATCTGATGCTATCTCACTATTTGCATCTAGTACCACACTTGTGGTGTTCTTATCTATCCTAACTGCACGATTTTCCGAGAGAGATTTTCTAGTAAGTTTGCCATGGCGATTGCTTATCGGACTTTTCTTCTTATTGCTCTCCACAACAACCATGATGGTAGCCTTCAGCGCGTCCTTGTTTCTTGTCTTTTGTGATCAAAAACCATGGATGCTTGCTCCAATATGTGGATTAGCTTTCATCCCAATTGCATTTTTTGCTACTCTGCAGTTCCCCCTTATAATAGATCTTTTTCAATCAACACATTTGCGCATCTTTGGCAAGCAAAGGAAAAGTGTTACCGGAAGATTTAACCCAGATGCTATAAGGTTGATTTTTGGTAAGTGAATTAAATACACATGTTTACATTATGTATTCCTTGACGGGTATAAAAGGTTAAACAACATTTGATTAATTATTCTTTTATTGTAGATCATGATATTTTAGTCCAATAAATATATATGAATATTTATATCCTGTAACTTTAATTTCTTTGAATTTGCCATTCCAGAGAAAGTATGAAAATCTTTCATTGACTATTTAGCAATTTGTAGTTTTAATCCTATATGAATTTTTTTACACTTGTGAAACACAAAAAAATTGGGGTAAATTGCTAAAGTAGCAATAATTTCCCAATAATACTTTCAAAACCCTGGTAGAAAAAGGAAGATATACCTCATGGAGAGTTGTGACAAACGGCAAAATCCAGGTCAATTTAAAACTTAAACAAATTACCATTACACGTACCCCATTAGAATGGCCGAGTTAAATATGTGATTATTTAAATGTAAACAAAATATACCTAATGAACAACCCTCTTTATGGAATAACGAAACACAAACACATCCATCGGATTGTTGAACCGGTCAAGGATTTTTATGCATGAATTGTAACACTCCGCTAAAGCGGAAACACGAGATGCACATCAAACATAGTACATTGCACAAGATATAGATCATAACATTGAACAGAATATTATATTACTGAACTTAATAAAACAGAGTTACAGTGATTAACCCTTTACAAGAACTTTGGAACATAAGTTTCATACAAAATAGAGCAAATGAAACAAGTAATTCAACATGAACCGACTACACTGTACGATATTTGAATATACGACCAACAAGCTTCAGACTTGGATTTGCACAAAATAAGATCCATCCAGAACATGGACCGCGACATTAATGAACCAAACGACCACGAACAACAAAGACCTTCCAGTACATGCTCTAATTACCTGGACCTGAAAAGAATGAGAGTTCAAAGGTCAACTACAAAAGTAGTTGGTGAGATCACAGTTCACATAAGACCAAGATCACGATCATAAATTCTGACAATTATATATATATATATATATTGCTGGTAGAGCTGAGAGAAATAAATAAAATGAAATTTTAATCCTGACCATTTAAATTCATCATCAAAATAATCTTGACCTTTGAAATTAAAAGTTAGATATGGTAACTAATTTAGTTCATTTA
>JAOEHQ010047069.1:0-11084 GCA_025447715.1 Asclepias incarnata
CATAATCTTATTTGAGATATTAGGACGCTTTTTAAGTTCCGGGACTTATTACGACCCCCTTACATGAAACGTTTTTATCGTTGGTCCTATTAAATGAAAGGTCCTATAGAATATCATTTTAGGACGTTTTTGTGAGTCCTAAAAAGCCATTTTTGTTGTAGTGTTGAGAAGCTTAGGGGTATGGAGACTCATGAAAAGAAGATGCAGTTCTTCTTGAACTTCTACAATTTTCAGCTTGGAGGCATTCAAAACCTATTACAAAGGTATCTTCCAAAAGCTTGGGCGAAACCCCCAAAATAAGATGTTCAGTTTGATGATGACAAAAAGGGGGAGAGTAGTTCAGGGCCAAGTCTATGGGAGCAATTTGAAAGTGATATGAAAAGGTTTGAAGAGTCCTTGAAGAAAGACGATGCATAGAGTGAGAGGGAGCAAGCTGAGCCTAGGGCTGGTGGTGTACTTTTACTCATGCCACCACCTCCTAAGCAAGCTGAAGAAGAAATGGCTGGTGGTGAAACTGAAATGAGTGAAGCTGAGGAAGAAAAAGGGGAGAGCAGTGAAGGTGTAGAAAGGCAGTTGGTGATGGGATTAGAAGCTGTTAAGAGGGATTTAGTGATGGGACTAGAGGCTTTGACTAATCTAGTACCTTCTTCAAGTGATAGTGACAAACAAATAATTGGTACTTATTTTTCAAGAAGAAGGGAATCTGGAGAAAGTCAAGCTACCATTCAAGCAGTTGGTCTTGGTACTCAGGCTGATTCCCAAACTCAACATGGAGAAACTATCGAAGCTGAGACTACAGAAGCTGAAACAGAACACCATACTGAAAGATCACTGCTTGAAGCTGAAGAAGAAGTTGTAAGAAAGAATCAGGAGGAAAGAAAGAAGCGGAAGGAGGCTAAAGCTGAAAGAAAGGCAAAGAGACTACAAGAAGAAGAAGAAGAAAGAAAAGCACATGAAGATCACCTTGCCTTACAAGAAGAAATAAACAGATTGGAAGATGAAGCTGAAAGAAGAAGGGAGGAGAGATTGTCTATGGAAGCTATTAGACAGCTTAAAGACAGCTCTGAAGATGAAGAACCTCCAAAGAAAGTCAGTAAGAGGTCAGCCCCAAAGAAACAAACAGCTCTGTCCAAGAAGTCAGTCCAAGCTGAGAAGAAAAAGTTGGAAGAGTTTGTTCAACGTAGACTAGTTCAGCAAGAGATAGTTAGAGCTAAGCTGAGAAAAGAGAAACGGAGCAAATATCCAACTATCTACCTTGCTAGAAGGGGTGATTCTATTGCAAGTGAAGAAATTCAGATGGTAGACTTATTCAAGTTAGGCTACACTGAATGTGTGGAACTGTATAATTTTCTCATCGGGAAAAGGCCAACTAATTATGAAGTAGTAACTACTGATCTGTCCAGAAGATTTGAAAGATTAAGAATAGTTGGTATAGATACAACTGGACTGATTCAGCCTGCTACTCCTGAAAATCCAATTGAAGAAGAAGATGATGAAAGTATACCTGGTGCACAAAGAAAGAAGAAGCAAAAGTTCACTATGCTAAACTTAGATGCTCTCATGAGTCAAACAGAGGTGCTAAATACCATCAAGAAGACTGGATACGATGAAGTCATGGATAACCTCAATTTTGAGATTCCATCTGGTGTAATCAATCCTCAGCTTGGAAGAAGTATTGAAGACCCAGAATATGGTTTGATTGTTCAGACTCATAGGGGAGATCTTGGTTTACAACGAGCTTCTGAATTGCACATGGTTCCAGACATTCACCTATATGCTCTCAGACTAGCCTGCATCCAAGCTGGTGAAGAAAGGTTCTTAGAAACTTTAATTCAAGAAGGCTTAAGAAGAAGGCTAGACTTGACAAAGCCTGCACCATCTCATGTAAGAGAAGAGTATTTTCATAAGCCAAGCTGAAATTGTTCAAAACACTCTATCTCTTACAGTGTACTATATATAATGTACTCAAATGTAATATATTTCAAGCTGATCTTGTCCATCTACACTCTTTATTGTACATTGTTATTACTAAGATGTGAAAGATCACAAGAACTCAAAGAAAAGATTATGAGAGGTCAAATGTATATTGTTATCAGCCTGATAACCTCTCAAATCGATTAAGTCTTTCTCAAGCTGATCAGTATAGCTGTTAAGGTTTTGTCATCATCAAATAGGGGGAGATTGTTGGGTCAAGCTGAGCCACATATGATTCGAAGATGACAAAAGCATTCAGAAAAGATTAAGTCTTTGGTTCTTGAGCTGAGTCAACTTGGGACTGCCCGAGCTGAGTCAGCTTGGACACCTTCCCTGTATAAAGACAAGATAAAGAAGGTGGTTCTTTTCAAGCTGCATCAACAATGAAGTATAGCACTTGGTCTGAAGTCAAATATTGAAGACTAAGGATAGAAGACCAAGCTGATGGGTGGAAGTCAGCTTGGGTCTTCCAGCAGCTTGGAAGAACCAAATGGGAACTTAGAATTTTACAAGTGTTCTAATGTTTCGACAACAACACAGGATAACTACCACTGATAGAAGATATGCTTAGAAAGGTACATTATGCTGCCAGGTTGTTTCTGTTGGTGGTAACAACATTCCTTGAGGGGTCCACAAGTGGTAGTGGCTGCATGATCTCAGAAAAGGACGATGTCATTGTCAAAGACAGAGATGTTCATGGAGAGTCACCGGATCATGACACGTGGAAGTTCTGGACTACATCCAAGGGCGGGCTTATGCCTATATAAACCACACTTGGTGTCTCAAAGGAAGGGTGTGCATCCATTCATTCTAATCTTCACAACGAATAGAGCTATCAGCTTGGTTCCTAGTTGTGCTTGTATACTCAGCTTAGGCTAGTACTTATGATTAGAAGTTGAAACAGTGTTGTAACTTGTGTCAACCAAGTAGTTAGATTCCATAGGCGTTTCTGTTCTACAACTACTTGTAATTCTTGTTGATTTATCAATAAAAGAATTAGTTGAAAATTACAACCCGTGTTCTTGCGTGTGCACTTCATTTAATGTTTCATACTTGTTGTGTTGTTAAATGTTTTATACTATTGCTAAGTTAAATCTGTTTGGTTTCTTAAATCTTTGTGAAAGTTGATTTAAATCCTTCTAAGCTGAAAAAGTTTACATATCTGTCATTAATTTTAAAGCAGTTGTATTCACTCCCCCTCTACAACTCAAAAGATACATTGTGTGAAACAAACCTTGTTACTCCTTTGGGACCAACACAAAGTCTACGCACTTTAGAGCCTACCGCGAGAGTTATTCTATGGATGAGATGGCACGATTGTATATCAGGGAAGTCGTATCGAAACATGGAGTGCCCACATCAATCATATCCGATCGAGACAGTCGATTTAATTCGCGATTTTGGAGGTCACTGCAGAAAGCCTTAGGCACGCGACTAGACATGAGTACCACATATCACCCACAGACCGATGGGCAGAGCGAACAAACAATTCAAACACTGGAAGACATGCTAAGAGCGTGTGTGATGGAATTCAGAGGTAGTTGGGAAATGCATTTGCCACTAGTAGAGTTTTCGTATAACAACAGTTATCATGCGAGTATTCAGTGTGCACCATTCAAAGCTCCATATGGACGGAAGTGCCGATCGCCACTTGCTTGGCAAGAAGCCGGAGACAGTCAAATGATAGGGCCAGAAATTGTATGGGAAACAACCGAGAGAGTCGCACAGATTAAGGAGAACCTTAGAAAGGCCGCGAACGTCAAAAGAAGTATGCAGGTAATCGAAGAAAACCATTGGAATTCGAAGTTGGTGATCGAGTGTTACTCAAAGTATCACCCTGGAAAGGAGTGGTAAGATTCATTAAGAGAGGGAAGTTAGCACCAAGATACATAGGACCTTACGAGATAGTCGAACGAATCGGTCCTGTGGCGTACCGTTTGAACTTACCGACAGAGGTTAGCGGAGTTCATAACGTATTCCACATGTCAAACTTACGAAAGTGTTTAGCAGACGAGACCACATATGTTCCCTTAGACGAAATTCATGTAGATGAAAAGTTAAACTTTGTAGAAGAGCCAATCAAAATCATAGAAAGGGATGTGAAGAAACTTAAGAGGTGTAAGATTCCGTTAGTCAAAGTGAGGTGGAATTCGAGAAGGGGTCCAGAACTGACTTGGGAACGAGAGGACCAAATGGAAGCTACGTATCCTCAGTTATTCGATAAGACAAACAAGGGCAAACAAGTAGCTTAAATTTCGAGGACGAAATTTCCTTAAGTAGGGGAGGATGTAACACCTGAGGTTCGAATCTGTTAGTCACACGTGTACTCGCATTTAGTCGAACGTATTGTAATTGGAAGTAATGTAACCAAGTAGTAACTTGTTAGTTGAATCTATTTAATATTATGATACTTATGTGGTGTAGTCAAACTTGAAATTCAACTTTAGAGGATAGTCAAACTTAAAAGTCAACCTTAAATTTCGCATGTCAAACAAACGAAAATCATTCATAAGGTCTAAAGTCTCGGTTTTCGAATGAAAAGTTAAACGAATAATCTTCCGTAATAAAAGTTGTCAAAATTTCTATGTCCCAGATTAACTTCGTAGTGACGTCATCACTCTTCACGAACATCTTCGTGATGACGTCATCCGAAGGTGAACTTCGGTCAAACCCTAGTCAACAGGAAGAACATCTTCGCACTAAGAACATCTTCGCAAGTTATAACATCTTCGAACAAAACCATAATTTTTGGTATCTTCGTACAGCTGTCATTCCCACCTATAAATACCCTTCACATTTTTCAATACAAGTCTTTCCACCACCTTTCATATCTTCGTACACATTCACGAACTTAAGCATTTTCGAGTTTTCAATTCATCTAATATACATAAAAACATTTTATTTCGATCCTATAACGTTACTTCAAACACCCATCTCATGAAATCAAGGTATTTGAGCAAAACTCCATTTTTCTAACTTTTTGTAAACTTGTATAAAAACTTAGATTTTCTTCAAATACGCGCAAATCCTTCATCAAGTTTCTAACTTTTTACGTCCAAAACGTTCCAAATGTATTCATGCTACACATATTAAAGTTTCAAGTCGTAACATTTAGTAAAGCATCGATTTTTAAGCAAAAATGTTAAGTTTTGGGTCGGATGGAGAACATCTTCGGGCTGACATCAGCACGAAGAAGTTCGAAGCCCTAAAAGTATCTTCGGTCGACGTCATCAAGTCTGGACATCTTCGTAGTGACGTCACCACCTCGAACAACTTCGTAGTGACGTCAGCAAGGGATTATCTTCGGCTGACGTCAGCACGAACATGTTCGGTCTGTCAGTTTATCTTCGTGTCAACTCAAATTAAGCGTTTTCGAAAACTTAAAGTAAACTAACAAGGATTCGTACGATATTAAGGATACATAATCAATTAACCAAACTAAGATGTGAACGTTGTTATTTATTGTATGTGATTCGATATGTGTTAGGTTAAGGAGAACGAGCTAACTACTTACCTATATTATCTGTTATACACTCGTTGTTGCTGAATCAGGTGAGTCTCGTAGCCCCTTTTTTTCTACTGTTTTGGGGTGAAAGGAATACAAACATGTTTTCGTATGTGTCGTAACTGTTTTAACTTATTATTTGATGACTTACAGACAAACTATTGCGAGTGTATGTGTGTGTGTGTGTGTATGTTGATGGTATTCGATTTGTAGAGCACAATGGTAGAACCTATTGGCAGAACATATTGGCAGAACACATTGGTATACATACTAGCCAGGTCGACCGTAAGGGCACGCATTATGTATTCGTTATTCTATGTGTTTCAGAATTCAATTTATACGGCATAAAACGTCTTCAGACAAACTATTGGTGTGTGTGTGTGTGTGTGTGTGTGTGTGTGTGTGTGTGTGTGTGTGTGTGTGTGTGTGTGTGTGTGTGTGTGTGACAAACGAGCAATCAATTGTGTAGATCTTAGACACTTAAACCTACGAAATCACCAACCTTTGTGTTGACGCTTTTAGTATTCCTTTCAGGTAATCAAGCAAATCGTGGCTAGGATTGGTAGCATGGAACTTGTAGCAGACTCGGACTCTAGGACTCGATGCTGCTAGTTACTTATGATTTGTATTTGTGTTAGACTATGGCAATATGCCTTATCTTCCCCTGCGTGGGAACTTCTATCTTAATTTTGGTGCTGGATTGTATGACTTTGATGTTGACTTATGCTTATTTAATTTAATTTATGTTTTGTGTGATTCCTTACGCATTTTGAGTATCCATATAGTAATCCTATGTAACATCCATACGTGTGTGTGCTTATTCGTTGCATCCCGTGTTTTCGCCTTAGGCGGGGTGTGACACGAAAACATATAGAGAGACAAGACATTGTACCAAAACATTAAAAGAGTTTAATGTACAACATCTAGAAGCTGATGTTGGTTTCTGTCACGAAAATATATTCATAAATATTTGGTTCATAAATATTTGGGGGCATCGTCGTGTTGCTAGACGAACGTTCAATGTCAGTATATTAGAGGTTATGTTGAAATGTCCACAAGTGGGAGTGTTGAATTTGTGTGAACATCACAACATGAATATATACGGCCATTTATCTATGAACCTTTAGGGTCGCACACGAAGAGCATCGAGGCACTAGTTGAACTCTTTTTATTTATGATAAAATCCATTAGAAATGAAAGAACTAGAAAAGTTTCCAAAAATAGATTTGGAATTGACGAACGAGTCGAAACCGAGAAACGGGTCAAAACCGGGCCGGGCACCAAAGCACCATGAGCCAACCCATTTGACCATGGGCCAAACAAAGTTGACCCATGGATACCCATAGGGCCGGTCACGACAAGGGAAAAAGGAGAAGGAGAAATTTTTGGAAATTTGCTTCTTGTCCCACATTGAAAGATGTAAGGTTTTCCAAGGCATTCTATCCCTTTAAATAGAGGCCTTTTTCCTTGTTTTTCAATAGATTTCTCTTCTTCCTTGAAGCATTAGTGGAAATCCACCCCCATTGGTGGAGGAATTCGACTTAAGCTTTTCTAGTTAATTTTTCATGGCTCGTGGATTTTATTCTTTCGAGTTTTAGCTAGCACTTGGCTAGTGTCAATAAAGTGTTCGTGTGTACGAGACTAGAGAGTAGGTCTGCTTTTGACTCTAGTACGTGACATGGAATTTTGTAGTAGGATTATTCTCCGCGAGAATAATTTCGTTTGGTGGTTCTTCTTAAAGGTTAGTTGTTCTACTATTTTATTTATCCTTTTTAATTAGTTGATTATATTGCATTCATGTAATCCTGGATTTGGGAATTAAAATGTTTAATTGTTTTATTAACTTACTTCCGCATTTATAATTAAGGGTTTTGCTAAACAAAGTCCTAAGGGCTGTATATAAGGTGTATTAAATAGTTGTACACTTACCATAAAATTCAGGAGGTGGACTTTTGATATGGAAAGTACAAATTTTTTATGCACGTTAATTGTAGCCCAAAGGGCTGCATTTAGCATTTCCCTATAATTAATTAGATTAATCACTTATAATTAATTTGATTAATTATTGCTTAATAAATTAAGTTAGTTAATTTATTAACTTATCGATTAATCTAGATTAATTAGAATGTTCATGTTTTTAATAAATTATATTAATTAATTGGTTTTTACTTAATTAAATGTTTTTAATTATTTTATAATTAAAGGTTTTTAATTATATACACTTTCAACCCTTTTGATTTTAGGAAATTAAAATACAACCTTTATAAATGATGAACATTCATTTTCGATACAAACTAGTTGTATAGTTAATAAAAACCCAACAAATCTCAGCAAACTTTTCAGGAGACACAGACTGAACACTTAATCCTTCAGCATCCATTGTTGAAATTTGAATAAAACCCTTTTCAAATTTGATATTCTCAACCTTTTTAAGCTTAGGATTTTTCGGAAATGGTGTTTTAACTGTTACTGACTTAGGTTCATTAATGACAACATTAGACTCAACAACGTTCCAAACTTTGTGAATTAATTTTGGATCTATTTCAGCAATTTTATATTCTTTTTCCGAAAACACTTTATTACAGTTCTTAAGAGTAAAGTGCTTGACAACAATAGTCTTTTGTCCTGACTCATTTAAAACTCCTTTTAGCTTGTTATCCACAGTCTTAGTAGCAACACTTGGGTTTTCATGTGCTACCTTAGATTCATCTTTCTTGGTCTCAGTTCCCTCTGATCTTAAGTGTCTCAGGGAACACTTCACTATCTGGTGTGGTCTCACGGGGTACTCTAGTTTCCCTAGACTCTAAACTTGTGCCTTTCGATTCCTTTTTAGATTCATTTGACTTTTTATTATCTGATCGGTCAATCTTAGGAAAACTTTCATAATTGTGACAAAAAGGTGGGGCAACTTCATGATAGTTCTTAACAAAACTAGGCTTTTCACCTTTGGATTTAGCATCAGTTAGGTGAGTCATCATAGTCCTAATGTCTCTCATTTTGTTAAGCTTCCCTACCAATTCCACAATTTCAATCTTAGCATTAGCTAATTGTTTTTCCTTTTCATCACACTCTTTAGCTACCCTCTCATGAGCCTCATCAGACATTTGCTTTCTTATGATTAACTGTTTATATTCAATTCTTAGAGACTCAAATCTATCTTCCTCATTCTTAATCCTCTGTAGATGTTCTTAGACATGTCCTTTTAACACAATAATTTCAGTTTTAAGTTGTGACCTATCACTAGTAGCTATATTTGCAAGGACCTTCTTAGACTCTACATCTTCTCTAAGAACAGTTATCTCACTAGAGAATTTATTATAAAGCTGACATATATTAATGAAAGAGTGTAAAGAAACTTTTACCTTTTGCTCTGGTGCTTCAAGATTTGCCACAAAATTGACAAGATCTTCAATACCTAAGTTCTCAGGTATCTCCATTTTCACTTCTTTCTCAGCTTCTGGTTCACTATCTTTCTCAGTTTTAACATTAACTGTTGGAGATTCACTTGATCCACTCTTACTAGTCTTTACTGACTCAGCATCCTCTTCATCATCATGACGAATGGGCATAATTGTATCATCATTAGTGCTGGAATACAGTGTATAATCAAAAGAATTATCTACATAATCATCAACCATACTAGCATCATTATTAATTTCAACAAAGTAAGCTTGATCTTTATTTTCCACACTAGTTGCAGCCCAATTATAAGTACCATCCTTCTGAACTGCCAAAGCTTTAGAATTATCCACATTCCCTGAGTTTCGATTTCCAGGATTATTCTGCTGTCTTCCTGAATTCTGACTAGAAATTGAACCAGTCTGATTAAAGTTTGGACGGCGAGTAGATGAATTATTATCCCTTAATGGTCTTTGACACTCACGAGCAAAATGTCCAAAACCATCACAGTTATAGCACTTCACCTTAGACTTAACAAATCCCACTTTTCCGTCAACTATCTTCCTTCTAGTTCTTTCAGTGAATCGTTGAACCCTCAAAGTTAACATCGCTAGCTGCCAATTTAAATCCCTTTCTTCCATATCATCTGGGTCTATTTGCATATAGTCATCTCTAACAAGTTCTGGATCAGTTAGTTTTCTCCCAACTAATTGTTCATGAGCAGCTACAAAGGAAGCTAGCATGCCCAAATGTCCTTCAACAGATCGTACACTCATTGGCATATTTTTGAGTGCGTATTAGGAGAACTAACTACTTGATTACCACTGTGAACAACCATAGCAATCTCTGGAGAAGAAACATACATCAAATTCCGATCAGCATCCATCATCATATTCGAACCTTCTATTTCTCCACTGTAGAAAGCAGTAACCCCTCCACTTGGAGAACTTCTATTTTGAAGTAGTAACAATAGGTTTGCTATGATAAAGTTCTGGCTTCTGAATGAAATCACTACTCCCAGCTGCTTTGGTCTTTCTCTTCATATCCTGAGCTCTCAGTTTCCTAATAACCTGATCTAAAGTCCATGTCTTAAACTCAGAATGTTGCTGGATGGACGTTACATAGCCTTCCCATTTATCAGGAAGAGCATCCAATAACTTTTCAATCACCTCATCTTGATCGGGCTTATACCCAAAATATGCTAACTCAACCAACAAGTGACTGTAACGCATAAGAGTCTCATCAAGAGTTTCTTCTTTCAGACCATTAAAGACATAGTACTGCTTCTCCAATAAATCCTTGTGTCTCTTCTTGAGATCTTCATCACCTTCATAATGTTCCTTGAGTGCATCCCACAAACTCTTAGAAGTCTCATACTGATCAAACAAATGAAGAAAGTCACCTTGAAGTGCCATTCTTAGTGATCCTAAAGCCTTACTTTCTGCTTCAAAATCTTTCTTCGCTTCAGCAGTCATCTGTTCATAAGTATACACTTTAGTACCACTAGATTCAGCCTCCTTATCCTTGTCTGACCCATCTTTAGGTACTTCTTTATTTGCATCTCCCTTAAAAGTTGGCAAAGTATACCCTTTTGTAATGCAAATCCACATTCTGACGTCCATAAGTCGACAGTAGGATTCAAAATGACCTTTCCAGTTAAAGTATCTTTCTAAGTTTATGAGTTTGGGTGGAGAATTAGCCTTTCCAGTCTCATGATCCATAAGAATCAATTGATTAAGCAAGGCTTGATAATTAGCAGACAATTGAGACGTCATTTTTACGAACTTTTAAAATTAAACGAGCTAATTAAAGGTCGTGTAAGTTTACGAGGTCGTAAATGTATATGAGGTCATAATTGAACTCACGAGGTCGCAATTGAACTTACGAGGTCGTAAAGAGCTCACGAGGTCATAATTGAACTCACGAGGTCGTAATTAGCTATTCAGGTCGTAATTGAGCTGAACAAGGTAATACGAGGTCGCAAAAGCTGCTGGATTTTTGATTCTAAGAATTCGAAGAAAACTAAGAACCCTAAAACGGCCGAAAGTGTTTAGGATACAAAAAGAGGTCGAAAACAACGTTTTTGGTCGTAAAAACATGAAGGTTTAATGTAAAAACAACCCGAAATGAATGTTATTTATCGAAAACAACCTATAACCAAACGGTTTCAGAAACCTGAGGCTCTGATACCACTTGTAAGTCCCCT
>JAOEHQ010047070.1:0-11082 GCA_025447715.1 Asclepias incarnata
AATTTCATTAAAAGTCAACAAGTCAAATAAAGTCAAACATAAGTCAACGGGGTCAAATATCACGAATGTTACACAAATAAAGCCTCATTCTTCTCGAGTTGTGAAAGTATGAAGTCCGGTCCGGTCAGGTTTTCACGGTTTTTTCTTTGCTCAAACCGTAGCCGGACTAAATAACCCGATTTTTTCAAAACTTAAACAACCGGACCAGACATTAACAACTCAATCCATCCAAACCATCCCAAATACCCCGGTTTGGTCCGGTTTGACGGTTTGATGAACACCCCTAATTTTATGGTAGCCTAGCATATATAAAATTCCACTAGTTATAATTTTAGGGATAGTTAAAGAAAAATTTGGAAACGACTATGGGATATACTGATTTAGGGTATGCATATTTTAGTCAAAAAACTCGGCCATCCGAGATAAATTGAATAGGGAAAACTTGGTTGTTTACTCGTTTAGAAATCACCGGGGTTTTAGATTCGAGACCTTTCTAGGTAATCATCTTGAGGTTGGCCAAAGACATGGTCAAAATAGCCACGAGGATAACTTGGTTGGGTCGCGTATGTCTAAGTAAAAAAGGCCCGCAATCCTCTGATAATCTGAACAGAGAAAACTTTATTCATATACCTATTTTTGTTTAGAAAAAAAATATATATAAAATACATGATTTAAAATGTGTGTATATTTATATAATGGACGAGTTCATGAAAATGTATTAAATTTTGTTTCGTTTTTTGTATTGTTTGTATCTAATCATTAAAGTTTCTATTATTTGTATCAAACATTTAAATGTTATATTGTATGTATGTAACATTTTATAATTTGTAAGCCATTAACGTGACACCAGTTTTGATGGCATGTCAATTTATAGCATTTTAGCTTAACTAAGTTGAATAACTAATTTTGTGAAACTGTGTTAATGAGATGAGCATAGGCCCCTCCCATCCATAAACTCATATTCTCAAATTCTCATTGCTACATCATCCCTTCCTCTCAGAATTTACTCCCTACCAACCGTACCACCAAATTCTCAAATTCTCAACTTCCTATTTCCACATTATCACCACATATTTTCCATTTTGTTATATACAAATATATATAGTAATGTGTATTTACCATTATACCCTTGTAATTAGTCTATATATAAGGGACTTAGCTCTAATCCTTGAAAACCTACTCTAATACATTACTTTCTTCCTCTCTTTCTATGTTGTGCCGCCTCCAACATCTATTCTCTTATCCATCTATTATATTGCATATTGATTATTGTAGCAATGACGATTGATCGAAGATCAAGATTTACAACACGTTATCAGCACGAATTGCCTCTTACAAATTCTTGATCCTTCGACTACAATTTCATCTCATCAACAATTTCATATTCATAAGATTTAATTCAATAAAGTCCGCTCATAACAAAATAATAATGGTGATGGTCGCGCTGCTCAGATTCCTTCACCAATGTGATATCGCATTTATATAGATCTCTTCAAGCGTAAGCTTTGTAGATTGATCTTGGATTCAATCCAACAAATCATCAAAATTCCCTGGTAATTATTTTCTCATTTATATATTATTCGCAAATCATATTGACGTATATATATATTATGTTTTAGCAAATTAACATGTATATATACATATACAAATTAAACTTGTTTCCGGTGACAACATACGCGTAAATATAATCAATCTTTTATATATAATCGATGGTATGAATACATATTTTTACCAGTGTCGTTGAAACAAAGAAAGAGTATAGATTTATAGATGGCAACATTGTTTTGACTCACATATATATAGCTATAACCCGGCCCGTTGATGTAGATATCTCTATCTTTCAAGAAATTGTAGGAACATATAAGTATGTGGCTTTCTTGTTGCCACATAACATAAAAAGAGAATAGATGGGCTTATCAAAATTGAAAGTGATACTTATCCTTTGTTGGGTATCAAACCGATCATTTGGTAGAAAATAAAAATGGTTATAAATTATGGCAGTCTCATTAATCTCAATATTATTTGCTTACTTTTCTTTAAAAAAATAAAAAAATAAAATAAAATAAATAAATAAAATAATAATAATAATTTTGAAACGGTTGTGTTTTCCGTTATGTACTAAATTTATTTTATATGTAAGTTTTTTTTTGGCAAGTGAAGCATTGCTATTTTCTGATAAAAGATTGTTAAAAGTTTAGAGAAACTTTACTTACATCCTGCAAGAAAATTGTAATTTGTATCCGGTGTGGTTAAAATTCTTATTTTAACCTAATTAATTTTTTTTAATTATTTACACCCCTTGAAACGTGACAAAGATTGTTAAAATACCTGTTCCATATATTTTAAGCAGTGTTAGCAGTCGTCTTTTTCTCGAAAAGTTCAAGCTAGAAGTCATAATAATGTGGCTAAAGTTTTAATTTACCCATTCCTTTTAAATATGCATGGATATTTTCAACACATACTATCTTTTACATAATATTTGTCTTTTACCGGCCCATAATTTGAGGTAATATTTTTTTCTTACTATATATAAGTTGGTTATTAATTAATCAATCCATGCGTTATCATAATACCTCTAAAATTATAGAAATTATTAATGTTTGATTTCTGTATATATATTTATGAAATTCTTGATTTTCTTTCCATATATGGATGATTATATGTATACCAGTGCAAAATGCGTAAGTTAATGAATAATGAATATAAACAGGCGCAACTGAATATCTCCGTGGTTTTATTATAATCAAAATGGATTTCTATAACAAATGTGAATGAATTTACATATGTAAATTTTCGTGTCACTGGTATTGCTTTGAATTTTAGTCTAATTAACTCTTTGACTATCAACTCTATAATTACTTAAGATTTATTTCGATCAATTCATAATTTTTTTCCTGTTATGAATTGAATTAGCAAACCCATTTTCCTTCTTGGTTTGTTCAAATATATGAAAAGTTACAACTATCACCCATTTAATTTTCACTATTTTTTTAAAAAATTATTTGGTTTATTATTTTCTTCCCAAAATCTCGTAATATGCTATAGCCAAATCAATTAAATTAAATTAATCCATTCGGAGTATGTAGGCTATGACTACTTACATGATTATTCTATACTTCAAGTTCTAGATATTAATAATGAATTGCATGATACGCATGTGGTTTAAAACTTGATACATATTTTTGTGTTTAATTACATGGTTACAATTATAAATGAATGGATATTTAACGAGTCATACATGGGTTAGTTGTTGGCCATCATAATTATAATGAATTTTGATGATAATATCGTATATAAGAATTTTAAAGTGCATATATTTTATATATCTTCACGCTCAGGATGAAAACCTGATTTGAAATAAAATAATTATTTACTTATTTGGTCTAGAATAAAATATGCGTTTGCATCATGTAGCTTTCAATGAGTTTCCCGACCATATTTTCATAGGCATGCTATTATTTTTGAATACATGAAATTTATTTCTTGAAGATATATGCCGACTTGCTCAAATAGTATTTTGTTAGTATGGGATTTTGTTAACACTATCTTTGAATAGATGAACATTCTCAGTTAGTTATTGCCCATATATATATATATATATATATATATATATATATCCATTAGCACCATATCAGACCTTTGTAATATAATGGTGCATTACATTCCAGTAAATTCAAATAAAATTACGGATTTTCAAAGATATTACAAAAAAAAAAATGGTTATTATTTAAAACCATATATATGAATAGCATCAAATATCTTTTCACATAATCATGACAAAGATATTGTCCATGAAAAACAATAAGTTATATCCTATCGAATCACATATGGTGTATATCAAAAAAAAAAAAAAAAAAAGTTTGATAAGGAATTAAGGATACATTTCATACATGGCATGATCGTATACTAACATAATGATCATACATATTCTTCCCTACAATTGGTTTCTTAAATAGAACCAAATTTGTCCCACTTTAAAATCATTGGTTGTGCGGTATATGTACCAATACCACCACATCGCACCAAATTGGGACCAAAAGGATGACTGGACATTTATGAGGGTTTTATTCATATCATTTGTTAAGTATGTTAACCATCAAGTTTGTCAGCTTGATGAGAAAGTATTCCCAGTCTTAGGGGGAGATAAGAATAAAGAAAGACTGATAAACAATAAATAAATTAAGAATGCATCATAAATGTCAAATCAATGTGATTATGAAGTCCAAAAGATTATAAATTTGCAAATTACGAAATGCATTCACATATACAAATAGAGTGACAAAGTCACATATACCAACATCAAATGCATCTGCTCTGATTAAAGTAATCCTAAAGGAGATTACTATATAAAGAAAACGTGGGAGGCCAATCGACTCCAGAAATTAAAACCCACGAAATATAAAAGAGCAAAATAACATAGTTGGTGAAAAATCCCAACATAATATAAATGAAACCTCAACAGAGGTAAATATCAAAGAAAGCACATACAAGATATCATAGGAAAATAAAGTCCCTGATAAAATACCTGTTCCAAATGAAAATGAGATCTCAACAAAATTATGTACATAATAGTGCACTTTTGGAACCAGGATACAACACGTGTTGACAATATTTTCATATGCTATAGCTACAAATGTAATAAATGAAAATGATTACATATCAAAAACTCTGGAGAAATGCATGCACAGAGATGATTGGCAAAAATGGCAAGAAGCCATAAAATTCGCGAAATAGGCGAAACATTTTTCAGACCTATAGGTCATACACCCATAGACGTCAAACCAAATTGGTTATAAATGGGTGATTAAATTTAAAGAAATTAAAAATGAGATTGTACAATATAAGGCACGAATAGTTGCGCAAAGTTTCTCTCAAATCCCGGGAATAAATTATGAGGAAACCTATTGCCCCGTAATGGATGCAACAACATTTAAATTTTCAATCGGCTTTACAATCTCAAAAGGACTTCATACGAAACTAATGGATGTCACTATTATAGACGGGGTATGAAAAAAAAGAAGGAGGAAGGACATCCATATGAATATCTCTAAAGGTACAATCAACATCACGAGATGTATACATTATAAAAGATCATTATGTGATCTTGAACAATCTAGTCGAATATGGTACAATCGACTCATTGAATATCTCGTAAATGTACCCTTTGACTTGAGATATATAAGCATGCCTTGGAAGTGCGTAGGCTCAAGCTTTGATTCAGTTCGAACCTGTCTATTTAACCGGCAGTAGTATGACTGTTTTGGGTGTGAGTTGAAACATCAAAGAGGTGTTCAGCCTTGACCTGGATATGTTGACAACATCAACATGAATGGATCCCCTAAAGAGATACAAGAAGCATACAATAAAGAATCAATCAAGAAGACCCTGAAGACAATGCTGGCTGCATACAGATCAGAGAAAGCTGCATCACAAGTAATAGGCTAAAACACATCTCATCAAAATTCTTCTCAACATATGATCTACAAAAAGGAAGAAGAAACATCTATGCAACAAATCAAGTCAAGTGAGAACCTGGATGACCTATTTATAAATTCCTCACCTTGAAGCAATTTCAAGCAGTTGTCACTACAAGATCGGGCTTCAAAGATTGAAAGACATATGTTGAATTGAGGGGGAGCATTATACACGTTGCACTCTTTTTCCCTTAACTAAGTTTTATCCCACTGGGTTTTCTTAGTAAGGTTTTTAATGAGACAACATAACTTGTATATAATGTATAGTATGATGTATTTGAGGGGGAGTGTTAGATATACAAATACATATACACGTGAAGAGACCAAGTCTCCCCATCTTTCACTCCTAAAATCACGCTCCTAATTACCTCCATATTTCCTATATATTGTAACCTCCTCATTGTATTAGATGATTGAATATAGTAAAAATACATTCATCTTTTCTCTCTGTCATCTCTTTCTCTTTTTCTTTACATCGTGATCTTATTGTTGTAAGTATTGTTGATCCAAGATCAAAAGGTTTACAACATCCTCTGAGTTGTAATTAATCATTACACATTATACATGACGATTCGTTTATCACTAATTCATCTATGTATTGTGATTCAATTTATAATGTGGATATGTATTTCCACCTATTTTTTTCTTCACATATACTCTGTGTATAAATTATTGTACATTGAGGGGTGTATTTAGAAAAACGAAGGCGGAAATAGGAGTCCCCTTTATAATTTTTTTTTTTTTGTCACAAATAATTAGTAAACACCATACCCCTTTTATTTACGTTCAGCTTCTTCTTCAATGATCTCGATTCCTTTATTGTCACCAAGCAACACTCCGCCATTATCACCGGCAAGTGTAACCATTACAAAGTCCGCATTCATCTTCCCCTAGCATCAAACCTTCAAAGAAGCGTCCCCTCACCAGTCCTCTTTCAATCATCGAACATTTGGAAAGGCTTCTAAGACTATTAGGAGTGAGGGCTCCTGATGAAAGCCCTCGTGAAGGCGTCTCCTGACATGTGGCGCTTAGTCAGCAAAGGGGGCGTCTCTTGATTTTGGCTGGAGTGAGGCGTCCAAAGGAAGCCCGTTAAAGGACCCACTATTTATTATATTTTATACTATTAATATAAAAAAACTTTATAATATAATAATATTAAAAAGAAAAAGTCAGCAAAGTGGGAATCTTGTGAGTTTTTTGCAGAGGAAAACACATCTCCCCAAATTTTTGTCCCCCGTCTCATTTCAGCCATTGACCGAGTGAAATTGCAAAGGAACGCCGCCCGGGGCGGTGTGCCGGGCGTTCCAGGGGCGTTTCGGGGCATTCCAAAAGAGACTGACGGGCAATTAACGTCCCACTCCCAATAGTCTAAGGGGTCTCTACAAGAGGAATGAAGTTCCTCGGGATGCGATCCGCCGACTTGAAGCCAATGTAGAGAAGACGGAAAAAATTATCGGCTACTTTGTTATGTACATAAAAACTTATCGCATTCTTACGGGTGTTTTAAAATAAACCACACGCATACCCTAACCTCTGCCTAATAATGATCAATGTGTGGTATTGGATAATACCGTTATCAAATATAATCGTAAATCGTAAATTGTGTTATGGCTTTTGAGAAACTATAATTTTGGTAACCAATCTATGATACAAATAGCATACATAGAGAGAAAGAATGAATGGTTAGTTTATATAAATTAAAACTAGATGCATGCCAGCGCGATGCAGCGGCAATGATGGTAGCGGCGGCGGGGTAGTGGAGGCGGTGGTGGCTGCGACAGTACGTGGCGATGGCGGTGGTGTGGTTATTAATGTAAAATGGGTAGTGTAGTTATTTTAAGAAATTAAAGGGTAGATGTTGTATATTAATATCATTAAGGGTATATTGGGTATTCAATAGAATCATGGATAGTGTTAGTTATATTAGTAAGGGCATTTTAGGTATTTCAAAGGTAGAAAGTTTAAAAATGGGGGAATGGTAGTTTGTTTTATAAGGGAGTAAAGATAATTAAATATATAAATCAAACATCCATCATCATGAGAGTCTTTCCTAACCCTCTCTCTACACAATCTTGTGAGTTGTGAGGCTGTCTTTACTCGCTCTCTCTCAAAAAGAAGAATTATATCAGTTTATCACACAGACACAAAATCATCATCATCACCGTGGAACAATCAACGTTCCGGATCTTCCACCCGATCACCGACGGCTCGTTATCTCTAAAAAAAAAGCTTATCCCCCAAACCTTCAATCTTCGATGCCTACGAGCAACGACCGGAAACGTCCCCATATTCAATTGAAATGTCCCCAGACTCTTCCCGCCGCCGTCCCCGGAATTTGAGACGTCCCCCAGCCGTTTCCGTCCCTGGAAAGTCTCCGAAACGGTTACCTGACCTTAGAGCCGTCCCCGTGCATTATAGGTGAATTCTATACATATCTGATCATGTGTTTCACATTGATCATTATACTTACATTGAAAGTCAACATTTTATCCCATTTAAGGCATGGGGTCTTTGTGAACATTTATAACATTTAAGGCATGGGGTCATTGAAAGTTGATGACTTAATTGAGACAAAAATATTAACTTTTAGTGTCTTAATTATAACGTATTTTACCACGACAATCAGCACGAGACAAAAGAAAAAGGATGTATATCTTATACGAAAAACATCATTCTTTTTTCCTTTAAACTTTGTAGTTTAAATTAGTTAGCGTGAATACCATAAAAAACATAGAAAATAATTCATGTTCATATATGTACCATGTTACATATATCATCAAATCGACTTGTTAATCAATCGGTCATTACATTACCCAATGACTTAAATTGGACAATAACCTAAGACTATTGGGAGTGGAGCGTCCATGCGCGTCGGTCACCTCGGGAACGCCCCTGGAACGCCGAGCACACCGCCCCGGGCGGCGTTCCATGGCATTTTGACTAGGTCAATGGCTCATTTGAGACGGGGTAAATTTTTTGTTTTTTTTGCAGCTTTTCTTCCTTTTTTATTTTATTTTTTAGCATAATATTATTAATATATTAATATATGATGGGTCTCTAGAGGGGCTTCCAATGAACGCCCCACTCCAACAAAAAGTTGGGGAAAGCCCTTGGATGACTAGGTGCCACGTGTCGTAAGACGCTCCATGGAGGGGCTTCCAATGGACGCCCCACTCCGGATAGTCTAACTTAGGTGATTTATTCAACACAGTATTTTTAGTAGAATTATCAATGTAGGACATATAATAAAATATTTATATATTTTATAAAATTCTTTAACTCTTTTTTTTTTTTTCTAATGGGTGGAGCCTTTGAAGCTTTGGGGCCTAAAGTCTTTGTTTTACTTTAGCCACGAACCATTACTTTTTTTTTTAAAAGGTGTGAATTATTCGTGAATGTTGAGAGGTCTAGCGTACTTTGTTTTAACCAAGTCCGTGCTAAAGAGCCTCCTTGCAGAATAGATCCTCAATTTAAATCCCTTAATGAAAAACCTCTCACTGGAAAAAACTCACTTAGACCACTATAGATAGAAATTAAATACATGTGACCACCTTTAAATATATCGATTCGACCACGAAACCACTACTACTATTGTACATATCATCAAGGCTCAAGTCAAATCATTAATGGGGCACTTTTTGTATTTTTATAGCAATTATTTTGGCGAGCTAGAACATATTCTTATTAGGTATTGGCTTTCATACGCTCGTCGTTGAAGACGCCGTGCTCGTCAGATAGGCACGAGGTCGTCGTCAGGCTGTCATCGTCGAAAGTCATCGATTTTTGGAAACTTTTGGACGAGAGATGTGGGGCATGCGTTAGTTTATTTGAGAGAGTGTGTGGGGTAGGGAATGTATGTGTGTGTGGGAAGGGGTTTATAATTTTTTTAATTGGGGTTGGGGTGAATATGAGGTTATAATAGGGAGGGGGTGTTCTTGGGTGTGTCATGAAAAGAGAAAGTTGATGTGGCAGTCAAGACGAGGGGATGGCGGTGTCAGGATAGGAAGAGGCCTTAGCAGACCCCACTAGAATAATGAACTAAGAAAGGAGAATTGACTTTACAGTAAAAGCATAGTCCTTCGCTTCATCATAACTCACTACTAGACTCTCTCTTAACCTCTTCCGAGGAGGTTGAACTGCATATGATTCGGGAATAGAAGAATTAGTATCCTCTCTTGAGGACATTTAGAGTTGAATAACTTATGTTTCCCTTAGGTGTATATATATAAGGATTAAGGATCTTAACTGACGGTAAGATATACATGCGAGATATTCGAGGATTTTGAATTTTGAATTTTAAATATTCTACTTAGAATTTTAAATCTTCTACTTAGAATTGATACTACCCTAGTGATTTTCGCACGGTTAGGATATTCACTGGAGACACAATAGAATTAAATATTTTCAGAGGATACTAGAATTAAGAAAGCATAGATGATAAGTTGTAAAGTCAAGCGTGAGTAGCCAACATAAACCACTAGTCACAATTTACACCACCTTGGTTGACCATTCCAGGTCAACCTCGCCTCCTAGAAAGTAAAATTGTTTATAACAAACCACAACCCAAATAACATAGAATATAACAACGAATAAAGACAAGCTCAGGCCAAGTCACCATTTCCTTCATTGCTCGCCGGGATAACCTCGTCAGGAGCCCCTCCATTATCAGCAACTTCCATTTCATTGTCTTCCTTCTCATTATCATCAACTTGCTCTTCGACGTTCTTATCATCCTTGTCCTCATCCATTTCTTCCATGTATTGATCAGCCAAGTCTCTTGCTACTTGTGCAGTCACATCAACAGGATTGGGTACAGCTTCAACCACTGGAACAACATCTTCAAGTTCTAATAGATCCTCATCTTTAAAGGTACATTTGTAATGACGAGCGACTATGTGGGTATTGATAAAGTCGTTTATTGAAGAAAGGGGTGCACTAGACATAAAGCTATAGTAAAAATAAGAAATTTTTGACTGTAAAAGTGAAAAGATCTAGAGAAGACTCACCTTACGGTTCCTGAGGATATGTAATAAGACAAAGACGGTGCAAGAAAGAGAAAATCACGTTTAAATAGGATAGATGGAAGTTACTAGTATAGGCAGTTAATAAACTTCACCTACCACTTTGGTTAAAGGATAGTTACCGCATAAGTTAAATTTATAACCCTCAAAGATATTTTAAGCCTTATAAATTTGGGGACAATTGTTTGGGGTAATATTTTAGGCTAAGGATATTGGTCCGATAGAATACTATTACGAACTTTCGTATTTCAGTATCTTCTATTAGAAGATATTCCGAGAGACTATCTTTAATGATATTATCTTATTAACATATGTGTGGACTAATATCTTTGGTTATTTCCCTTTAAGATAATTATTGTAGGATCTTGAAGGAAGAATCAAGATATTTCTATTAACATTATTCAGATAACGAAAGACTCTTGAAGACTTTATTCAACACATGCTGAAAAGACGAATAAGCTTTGAAGACTAAGTCTAAGCTGAATAGAGGGACTTGTGAAGAACTTTGGTTCCAAGGAAGAAAGTGTCAATGCCGAAGTTCAAGGCCTCAACGTTCAGCAAACCAAGTCAATAATAACGTGTAGAAG
>JAOEHQ010047071.1:0-11080 GCA_025447715.1 Asclepias incarnata
CAAAATATGATTTTGGCGGCTGTCCCAGCTTCAGTAATTCCTACACTGGTTCTTTTTGAAAGTTCCAAATCTATGTGGGAGGAATTACTGACCCAATATGAAGGAACTACTGAAACACTGATAAATAGGAAGGTTGCTCTAAACAAAAAGTATGAGTCCTTCTTTGCACTCCCAGATGAGTCCCTCACCGGAACTTATATCAGATTTTCAAATCTGGTAAATCAGCTTAGAGCTTTGGGTGTAATAAAGGATCCAGAAATATTACTTGAAAAATTTTGTGACATCCTTCCTTCTAAATGGGAAAATTTTATGTTTTTTTTATAATTACAAATCATCTCCTTTAATTCAATAAAACTTGGTAGATATTCTAGCTAGAAAACAAACCTGTGGCTCAAGAACAAGGCAATGTAGGGCAAGTTTTCAAGGCTACTTGCCACTCTCCGTTGTCGATAATTTTTGTTTTTCCACGTTAAAGTTTAACACGTTTTTGTTTACATTTACCTGCATTTCGCTTCCCAATAATTACTTAGCACGAAGCACCATCCTTGTCACAAAGTGCCACGTGGCATGGTTGGTCACTTGGTGTGGCTTTTGGGGAGGTTGGCATGCCTTGGAGCATACTCTTCTTTTGCCCAAAAATACAAGCATTTGGTCATAGTTTTAGGTGTCTTTTTTTGTAATGTTACTCTGTCGGATTGGTGTTAAGAAGTTGACCAAGTAGCTAGGTTTCAGATTAAGTCGAGGGTTTTGTATTCTACACACAGCTAGTATTGTAAACTTTATTATTGTATATATACAAATGACACTTGTTTGTGTGTTTTATTTGTTTATATATATTTGCATGATAATTAAGGAGTAGATCGGTTTACGTGTCATGATGTAAATTGTTGGTAAAAATAAGTTGCTTTATCATTTGAACCCTTTAATAATCTTAGGGAGGAGGGAGTGATGATTTACTCATTCCTTACCTTCACTTAAATAGACCAATCACCACATGACACTATAGATTTATCTTCAACCATCATTCTTATCATTTTTTGATGAGTGTGGTACTTTATCTACCCTCACCATCCTTTTTTTTAGTTAAATAAAAAGTAATCAATGAGAACAAAGTAAATAAAACATGAGTGCCCACAAAAAACAAAAGAATGAATGGTGCTATACGGCTTCACTAACTGCATCTTACCACCTTTCATGAAGCTTTAAGGGATGACGGTAGTGTTGGACTGCGAATTCAGCCAAACCGCATAGCTACCCGCATCCCCTACCATCTCCCTTACACCTGTATTTTTATTTTACAAACATTCATTTTCAAACATTTGGGTTGCCGTAGCCTCCACTCCTCGCGGAGTATCCGACCTTGGAAAGAAAAATAATTCTAGAAAAAAGTTATTTATTTATTTATAGATAGATTTATTAGGATTTTTTTAGTTTTACGTAAAATAATTAATTATGAATTCTAGATTAAGTAGGATACCTATTAACTATAAAATATCTTTCTAGTGTTTTTTATTAAATAAATTTAGTCGCAAAAAAATTAACGAGACTAAAAGAACACATGGCGTTCAAAGACGCTTTATATGTCGATCCAAAATGACCGAGTTTACCAAATATTCATTACCGTACCATGAATTTATTACACGACACACGAATTACATTCGTTAACTCCTCAATTTACTAGTTAATTAATAGTCCACTATCAAGTTCATGGGCAGAAGGTAGTGAACACCAAAGAGGGTTGTGGTCCTTCCAAAGTTTGATGAAAATATATGTTCATTTGTGTACAAAAGATGTTTTATATATATGTATTTATTTTAATAAATTATTAACTTAGTCCTTTTAAAATAGCTAGTATGTATTTCAATCATTTCAAAATAAATAATTACATATTATGTCCCCCTAATAAAAAATTTCACGTTCCGTCACTGATCAAGTTTAAAATAAATAATAGACCTATACCAAACATCATTACCATTCTTTTCCTCTAATACCCACAACCAATCACCCCTTAATTCCTTAAAATTATACATTACTTCAATTGGAAAATCCATATTCGATTTCTCATATAAGTAAGTTTAAAATCTAGAAGCTACTCGTCAACATCAATATTATATAAGACTGGTTGCATATATATCATTTGGACCATCAAACTAAACTCAACTACCAACCGCTTTTTAGATATATAGCACCTTTATTAAGATGAGAAAATGAAATAAAAACCGCTTTATATTGGGACAAACCAACAATAAACTGCCAAAATAGTATAATGTCACACTCATCATTTGTTAAAGATACATGCAATAAGTACACGAGTAATTAACAATATTTTAATAGTATAATGGCGAACCTTAGTTGGGGCTCACCACCCGTTTATTAGTGTGGTTTTATCTGTAATTCGTTTAAAAAATTTATATTTATTAAGACGGTCCCTGATTAATTTTTTTAAAGACTTCCGGCCCATTTACTGAAATTTTCATGCTTCGCTACTAGTGATCATATATATATCTAAAAGAAACGAGTTAAATATACACTATATATACATGACATTCTACTTTTCTACGGAGTACATATATTTTTTTTTTATTATTATTAACATGTTTAATTAAGCATCATTATGATCACTCGACGGGCTTGTCTCTCAAGTTAATTTATAACACCTAATTTTGGCCAGGTTAGGACCTAAAACGAAATGCTTCATGAGATGTTAAGTGTGCTAGTAATATCTAAAATTTCGAATGCGTATATTGAAAGAAATAACTTAAACAATGTGAAGTACAATACCCGAAAAACCTCAGAGACAAATACAAGATCGATTGAAAAAAGAGGTGATTTATGTACAACGATACGAAACTCGGTTGTATGTCTTCGATCGGGAAGGATTCTTCAATTTAGTGGAGGCAAGGCAAGGGCATGGGGAGGAGCATGTGTCGACTCCACCAATATAGACCAGAGTACATGCACATCTTCATATGGACATGACTTCACATCTTCATACAATATGTATATCCCTCTACCTGTAAGTAACGATGCGAAAACCGATTAAAACAAAACCTAGCTAGAGACGTACGTAACGATGTTCGACGTACGTAAGATCGATCATGCTTTAAATAATTTGTAATGAATTGAAAGGAGCAAACGACTTAACAACAAGAACTTAAATGAGTGTAGTTAATGAGAATTAATGAGAGTTTATAGGAGAACATACTTTTGTGATGGGCAGAATGAAGTTTAAACCATAGTTTCTTGAGTGGAGAGAAGAGGGATTGGAACCACCCCATTAGAAGAAGAAGAAGAAAAGAAACCAAATGGTCATGGTTGGTGAAACCATGAGGCAACTAAGAAGGTAGTGGGTTGGGTTGGGTTGGGTTGGGGTTGCTTAGACAAGGGTGAAGTTTTTTTTTTTACTTAATTAGAAAAAGGGAATACTCATTTGCATTTCCCTTGAAGGGCAATCATACAAATTTGGTATTGGTGAAATGTCACTATTATTCTCAATACTCTTTTTCACTTTCTAGTAGAACAAGCCATCCTACCAATCACCATTACTTTTTACACTTCCTTTAACCCCTTCATTCCTTTTCCAAAAACCACATAACGCTTGATCATGTTTTTGTAAATCTGAATAAAAACTAACTTTATTTATGTTTTATTAATAATTATAATTAAATGTACATAATAACAAAATACCTAAAATACTTATCATTTTAGGACACTAAATTTTTAAACTATAACAACAAAAAGAAAAAAATGTATTATTCCATGTAGTCCTTAACAATGATCTTGTGTGTATTAGTTATGTAGGATATCTATGGGATGTTTGGCAAGGGGCTTTTGGAAACTTTATGAGATTAAAAGCCCCAAGCTTTAAAAAAAAACTTTTTTTTAAAATAGTAGCCCTATTTGGATATGCATTTGAGATAAAAAGCCTCAGTCCCAAAAAGTTCTTAAAAACCCCAAAAGGTCTTTAAAATAAAAACTTAGGTAAGGAGAGTTAAAAAAAAAAGCCCAGCCCCAAGTTCCAGCTCTAAGCCTCTAACCATAGCCTCAGCTTCAAGTTTTTGTGCCAAATATACCCCTAATGTTAAAATAGTAAAATCGATTGTAGTATACACACTTCAGAGTAAAAGTGAAGTAGAAGTGTTACTACGGGGCAAAGTAAAACATCTTTCTTGTAATAAGTATTTTTATTTTTATTGATAAGTTACCTAATAATTATCCTTCTATTTCATTCTACTATTAATCTCATAAGTTATAAGATATCATAACTTGCGAAATAAATATTATAATAATAAAAAAAGAAATGAAAAGATTACAATATTATAATGTTGTGATACTAATAAATTAGTACATGTATGCGTTGCGAGCATAAATTATTATTATTATTATTTTTTATCAAAGAAGATATATAAAAACATTCACTATTTGCCTTTATGTACTCTTATGTTGTTTTTACATAAATTAATACAATAAATCTATACAATAATACTATACAATGTACAGTATTAACATCCTCGTAGTTTTGATCGGAGGAGAAATCCAAACATTCGAATTGGATGTAAAATTTATAAAGAGTGAAAAAGGTAGCCCCTTCGTGAAATTATCCGCTTACAGTAACCAGGAGGGGACGTTTTCACACCCCTCCTAGACGGAATTAAATAAAATGTTACTTATTGAGATCAAAATCACAAATTACAACAAACTACTTAATGAGACATTTTGAATAACATTGATATTACTTGATTGTTTTAAATACAAAAGTGATAATGAGTTCACAACGATTGAACTAGAGATTTTAAAACATTATAACATTAACAAAATATAATGTTTTGAAATCTCCATTTCTTCATGTCATGCAATTGTGACTCATAAAAAGTATGCATCATACATATGCTTTATGTATCTTAATTCTTTGAGAAATACACGCTAAAATATGTCAACATAAAATTAGCGAGCTATCAATCCATCAATAGATGGAGTGATACCGCAATCATGTTACCACATGGGCACACAGATGAAGGTTGTAGGTCACAAGTTCGAAACTTGCCAATGACAAGTGGAGAAACTATATCTTGTGATCCATGTGTGAGGATAGTGACTTACCGTACATGAGTTTTATGCGGTATGCGCTCTGGGTACCAAGATGGTACATGGGACCAGAGGGTTCCCACTCATTTACCTTTTTTTTTTAAAAGTATTAGCGAGCTCATAGGTTTACGATTAAAGATTAATGTGTACCATAAGATTGCAGTGATAAATGTAGACATACAAAAATCATAAAACAATTAATAAATACTGACAGTTTTCGTATCCTATACCATGAATATTGATGCCTTAACGATTTGATTACCCTTTTAAGTAGTGTCTTACTTCAAAACACTATGATTCTCCTCTGTAACACCCCAACTCGGCGGAATCATGTGATATCACTAAATGCACAGCACGACATGGAATTATATAGAAATAACTAAATGAAGAACGATTTCCATCGAAATCACCACAAATATTCGATTACAATACACAAGGTCATGAACATTTACAATGCACGCTAGTATGTGATTACCAACATTAAACCCTCAATCGGGGTTCATACAAGGCACACGGCTCGCGAAAATAAGACAAATCAAGGAACGCTATCTAGAGTGCATATCCCTGAATACTAATCTAACAAAAGATGCACCAGTTCCTCGATTCCAAGCTCTTGCTCCTAGCCATATCAACCACGCCTAGCTTGATCACCTGAAAAGTATACTAAAACATGTCAACACGGGGTTGGTGAGTTCGTAGGTTTTGAACGAAAGAACTTAGTAATGAACATGAAAACCTGTCGATATCGTTATGAACTTGAAATGATTTGTACAATATACATAAGAGCGTAGAGTTACATACCAAATGTCTCGGTCACAAAAATAAGCACGCAATCACATATAATAAATTTATAACACACACGGCCGGGACTAGTACCAGAGCACATGTCGTGGTACAAATGAACGAATCCCATGATTACGGGCCGACTTGGTACCAAGTAATGAACATGAACAAGTAACTCTAAATAAACAGCTAACGGTATATGTATTGTACGAAAATAAACATAAATCGACAATCTGTTAGTAAAACATCTGTATACTTTTCACCCCAAAGCACTTTAAAAGAGGGGCTACGAAACTCACCTGAAAACGTTTGAATAAGTCCAACGATTACACACAATGAACACGTACACGCACAATCAACGATCACCTATCGTACGAACATAACATTAGGACAAAACAACTGATAATCATGTCCTAATCTCATATGTCCTATCCTATTAGAATTGCCCTTAAGATATGTACTTTATTAACGTAAATCGACAATTCAGTACGACCAACGAACCAGGATTGAATCTCGATAAGTTGAACGATTTGACGCGATACGAAACTAGCTTTGACGGAGACTTACTAGCTCGAGACTAAAATGATTGACAAATGATTCAGCTCTGGAAACGAAAGACCATACGACCGAGAAAACGATGCGTTTCACTTTAAATACGTTTTAAGTACGAACGAGGGTTTTGACGTATGATAGTCTAGAAGTTTAACGTTTTCATAAATCATTTACGTGACGTACAACAAAGTTTTAACTTTTAAAAACATATGAACTCGATTAAAGAAACATGACAAGGTTCAAATCACTTTTAAGAACGTTATATAACAATGAAAAGATTCGTAATCATAAGTTCGAAACATCAAGTAACTTGAGACTTAGCTGAGGATGTGGTGATGGAAGTTGAAGCTGAGCAAACTCCTAAATCAACAGGTGCTCTTCAAATTGTTCCTCTACAGAGTGTCCAAGCTAAGACAACTCCGAAGGCAGTAGAGTCCCCTTCAAGTGAAGATAATGTTGTTCTTAGCCAATACATGATCAAGAAGAGGACTGCTACAACTGAAATTGAGTCAGCTCAGGTTATGCCACAGACTCAGATCATCCTCCAAGATGACAACAAAGCTGAGTTTATGGATGCAAGAGCTAAAGAAATGGGCATCTCTGTAGAAGAAGTATCAAACTGGCTAGTAGAGATTGAACATGAAGCTATCTTGAAGAACATGTTTGTTATTGATCTCATAGCCATTGTTGATTTGGAGGATCAAGATTTAAAAGGGAAGATTGCTCAAGCTAATGAGAAGATTGCTCAAGCTGATGAAGAAAGGCTAAAAGCAGAAGCCGAGAAAGAAGTTTGGACTTCCAAAAAGAAAAGAAGGAAAGTTGTAGTCCCAAAAAAGCTAAGCCGAAAGAAGAAAGAGATACAGTCCAATCTAGAACATGACAATCTGCTTGAGAAGCTTGATAAAAGATTGTTGAGTGAGAAGATCAAGACAAGAAGATTCAAAGAAACTATCACTGACTATCAGCTCAAGAGAAAAAGAGGTCATTATGTGCCTTGTATCAGAATTACCAGAGAAGGCTATGAAACATCAAGTAAGACTGTTGATCTTGACAAGTTGGGAGAGCTAGGCTACACAAAGTGGGTGGAACATAATAACATCATTCATCAACAAAGTAGCATACATAGAAGATTGGTTTTGGATAAGCTGGAGAAGAAATTTGAAAAGATAAAAAAATTGAAGGTTGTTATCTCTGGGCTTCCAACCCCACACTTCTTTGTTATTTAAGATGAAGATGTTGAAGAAAGACCACCGAAAAGAAAGAAAAAGTCTACAGCTTCAAGGGGAGATCACACAGATTTCATGAGAAGTCTAAATCCACAAGAGTTTATAAATCAATTGTCAAAGGAAGCTATGGATAGGACTCTCAGCAAACTTAATATGTCTCTTTCCCCAGATGTCCCAAATTCAAGAACAAGTCTTTTCATTGAACAGCCAGAGCATGTGTTGTATTTCTGAGATGTCCATGTTAATTCTGCCTTCAAGAAAATAACTGAGCTTGGAGAAGCACCACATATGCATCTTTATGCATTGCATAAGTTCTGCATCGACTTCAAAGAGCTCAACAAGGGCTATGAAAAGTTTGTAATAGAGGAAGGATACAAAAGGAATCTGGATGTAACTGCTGCTCCTACATATGAAGTCAAACAAGAGGCTGTTGAAATGATTAATGAAGCCTAATCTTACTCTGTAATTCTTTTGAAAATCAAAACTCTGAAATATTCATTTTGTTTGTAACATATCACTACTTGTTGATTCTGTGGCTATTGTTATTATAATTCTTAGATACTAGTAGTGAAAAGAACCCAAAAGATTCAAAGGGTCACATAAGCTATATTGATAATTTTTCTTGACTCCTTTGTAAGCTGATAGGATAGTAAAGTGTTATTGGGTTTTCTCATCATTAAATAGGGGAGATTGTTGAGTCCTAATGTATTGTATAGATTTGGTGATGCCAATCTGATAGTAAAACACTTGGTAAATCTTTTGTGTTCTTGTAATGGTTGATCTGAGTCAGTCTGAGCTGAGTCAACTTAAGAGATTCCTGATCTGACTCAGATCACAATTCATGGTTTACAAAGAATGATCCTATGGAAGTATGTATTCAGACAAGCTGCATCAACAACGTCTTTAGCATTCAATCAAGTCGAAGATGAAGATTGAAGATAGAAGGTCAAGCTGAGTGTGGAAGTCAGCTTGAGCTTACAGACAGCTTGAAGAATACTTAGCAGATTGAGATTTTACAAATGTTTCAATCTTTATCTGCAATCAAGTGAAGAATCAACCTTGGGAATGAAGATAAGAATGACAGTTGTACGAGGTACACCAGGTCACCTCAAGGTTGGTGATTGTACTTTCTATGCGTTGTCCATACTCTTATTGGCTAGCAGAAAACGCGTGGTGGTACAGTGGGACCACAAGTACGAGAATGTCACGATCAAATATTCCTTTCTGCAGAACCAATAGAAGATCAATATGTGGAAGATTTGGACACCATGAGTGCTCGAGTATTTGCCTATAAATACTCTCATTTGTGGAGCATAGAAGGGTGGAACAAAGAAAGATTACAAGTAAACAATCTGAGAAATTAACTTCACAAGGTTTTCTGCTCTTGTCATCAGCTTGGGCTGTGATATACAGATCAACTTAGGCTATATCTTGTAGTAGAAACTTAATTGGTTGTAATTTGTTATTCAACTGGGTTGTTTAGATATTGTAGGTTATCTTATTCCGCAACAACGCAGTAATTCTTTGTATAGATTTATTCTTAATAAATAATTACTTGAAAAATTACAATTGGCGTTGAAGTTTTACTTTACCTGCTTTGCTTGCTTATTTACTTTATTGTTTCATAAATTCTGTTCTAGTTTATTTGCTTTTGGATAATCTGTTTTGAAGAATCGATAAACTGTTTTAAAAAGTTCACTAAGATTGAATTGAGTTGTATTCACACCCCTCTACAACTGTTTAGTGTTCATTATACTTTGGTATATTGAACCTTTGGGACCTAACATCTAGTATAATAATATTAATAATAATAAGAAAAAATGTCATAAATGGTCCCTGTGGTTGGCAATATTCTCATTTTAAGCCCTGTGCTTTTTTTTCGTTGCTAACTATCCCTCGGGATTTCATTCTCATTACCAGCAGTCCCTGAACTTCCATTACTTTGGGCCGTTAAACCCCTCATGTGCAATGCATATGAGGGTATATTCGTCCTTTCAACACAATCCCTAACCTCTATCATCTTTCTCAAAAAATGTCATTCAAAGCCCCCAAAACAGATCTGCTACAATACCCAGCTCAATATCCCCTTTTCCAATCTTCAAACAAATCCCCCACTCAATCTAGCAATTTAATGCTCAAAACAAAACACTCAAATTCACATAAGAAACAGATAGATATAGGCATTTACACAAACACTTTGTGTGGTTTCATTCACTATCTTCACAACAAAAAAGGAAAGTTTCATTCATTACCTCACTTTCAGCAAAGATCTACGTGACCTCCCTCAATCAACGATCCTTCCTTCATTGATAATTAATTCCATTATCTCTATTTCTTCTTTTATTTATCATCTTTTATTTATCAATCAATCATTAACATCTTTGACACAATATCTTAAGGCCCATCGTGTCAACGGCTGTCTCACATCCATCGGCGCCGGCGCCGCCTCCGCCTTCCGCCACCGTCCTCCACCAGGTCTATTATTTTACTTGGGTTTAAAATAATTGCTAATGTTAGTGTCGGGTATTTTGCACCGCCACTAAAGTTTATGGGAATGGATAGATTTTTGTGAGTGTTGTTTTCATCTCGTCGGAACACCCATCTCCGGCCATCCATGAGAGAAACCCAGGTCACATCTTCATTAATATCAACTTTGGGGTTGTTTTGTTTTTATGACTTTGGGTATATGGGAATGGTGAAGAAGGTATTGGTGGTTATGGTTATAGATTTAGATACAACTATATGATTGATATAGAGTTACAAATATATGATTTATATTTTATATGTATAATTTATATTTTATATTTTATATGTATAGATATAGATAGAGATATATGATTGATATAGAGATATAGATTTAGATACATATATAGATTGATTTTATATTCAGGAAGAGAGATACTCAGCTGATTACATTCCAGAGTGGACGACATAAAACACAGATCGACTATTTCCTGCTACGTAAAGGTGACTTTAGGGTTTGCGAAAACTGCAAGGTCCTTTCTAGAGAGGATTGCTACTCTTAACATAGACAGTTGGTCATGGATTTGCTCTTGAGTAAACGAGCAATCAGGATAGAAAAGGTCGAAAAGCCAAGAATCCTCTGGAAAAATCTAACGGGTGAAACGGCGGAGACGTTTAGGTCGAAGACTAACACGAGGCTCTCAAAGGAGATTCAAGACAATTTGCATATGGATGTCGATCAGTTGTGGACATTCTTGGCAAATGGCATGGGGGAGACGACTAAGGATGTCCTAGGGGTAGCCAGAGGGACTAGAAGGCAGTGTAAAGTGGGTTGGGAATCTTGGTGGATCAACGAAGAGGTCCAGACCAAGATCGCGACAAAACAGCGAAGCCAAGAGAGAAGCAAAGAAGAGTGTAGCTAAAGCAAAAGAAAGAGCGTACGAAGAACTGTATAAGAAACTAGACTCCAA
>JAOEHQ010047072.1:0-11080 GCA_025447715.1 Asclepias incarnata
GATTTTGTTATCTCAAACCTACGAACTCACCAACCTAGTGTTGACACTTTAGTACACTTTTCAGGTTATCAAGTTAATCAAGGAAATCAAGGATTGAACGGACGCTAGAGACTTCATTCATGTGATCTCTGATCCATATGCTCCCTTATATATATGGGATGAAATCTTTTATTAATTTATATGTTGTATTCATGATGAAACAATGTTATGTTTGGGGTTGTTTACAACCTATCTCATTTTAGAGTTGCTCTATGTAATTTCCATGCTATGCTTTTCTAGACACCTCATGATTCCGCCATGTTGGGGTGTTACAATAGATATTAAAAATATTATTGTATTCATTATTACCATATATATTTTTCATTACCTTATATATATATAGCTTCATGGAAAGTAATTAATTTTTTTTAAATAAAAGGGTTATAAAATAGAAAAAAATATTGGATTAATAATTTACAAACAAATCCAAACAAATTACAATTAATTCAGCCGTCTAGAATTTTAATTTTAATGCGACAATCCAAAAATAACTATTAGCTATCTAAGTAATTTTTTTCTTTATACAAAACTTAATCGTATAATAACTATAATCAATCCGTATATCGTATGAGTATTAAGATTAGTTTTATAATAAAAAATACTTTGATAATGTGTAATGAATGATGATATGTCCTCTTAAAATCTTCTAATAATTCTTTTAACAACAAAATCATTGCATTTACATATGACAAAATCAAGTGAGAAAAATAAAAAGAGAGAATTAATAAATTATGCACATCATAAAATTGTGATATTAGGAAGATTAATAGGCAAAATATTTGTAGAGAAATATCATTTATTGTGTGTGATATATATTAGGGGCGAGCAAAAATAAAAAATAAAAAATCGATATAAATCGAACCAATAAAAAATCCATTGAATTCGGTTTTGGTTTTCAATAAATCGAACAGATCGGTTCATTTTCTGTTTTATATGCAAAAACTGAACCGAACCGAAGTTATATATATTTCAATTTATTTTATATTTATATCATTTTAACTTACTATTATATATATATATATATATATATGTATGTATATATATATATATATATATATATATATTACTTATGCTTAGTAAATATGTTAATATATTTGAATTTTTTATTTTTTGAAATATACAAATCAAAATCAATTGTATGTATTAGATGAAAATGCACAACAAGATCAATTCAGTTTATAAAAAATCATACCAACTTCAACACATAAAAGATATAATTAGTTAATAAAAATAAGTTATATATTTTAGTTTCTTTATCATAACTTTTGTTTAACAATTGAATATTTTATTTATAATTTAATAAGCTATAAGTGTTTCAAAAAAGTAAAAAACCAAACCAATTGCTCTGAGTTTCAATTTTGGGCCAAAACTGACACAAACCTACCTAAGCTTAGCCCTAACATATATATATATATATATATATATATATATATATGTAGTAATAAACTAATAGTAATAGCAATACAATATTTATATAAAGGCTGGTTATTATAAAACAAGTATTATAGTAAAACAAATAGGATAAGATCTTGATCATTGGATTATATTAAAACTGATGCATGAATATTCATAGAGCACAAGTATATACAATGATGTACGAAGATTTTCATGATGCACAACGATTTTTAGTTAAGAGAACATGATTTTATTTTTTTTACTTTAATACTTGTTTTATTTGAACCAAAGCATATATATATATATATATATATATATATATATATATATATATATAGGGGAGGTTATGGTGTGAATCTTCTTAAAGTGCGAAGTATGTAAAGTGTTTCATTTTCATCTTTTACTGGTTCTAGTTCTTCCCCTGCCGCCGCCACCACCGGTGAAAACTGTGATTCGGTACAGGCTCTACCCTTAAGGGTATTAATAAAGGGGAGCTGGTGGGAGAGATTGGTAATGGGGACGATCAGTGATGGAGTGATCTATCTGACGGGCTCCGGTCTTAGCTAAGATGCATGTCAGTAGTAACTAAGATGTATATTAGTAAGGCCTCTTCCTATCATGACGCCATCTTTCCCTCATCTTTACTGTTACATAAGCTTTCTCTCTCCAAGACACACCCAAGAACACCCCTCCCTATCATACTCTCTTTCTCACCTCATCTTTAATTAAAAAAAGTTATAAACCATATACACATATACTCTCTCTCCTCATCCTCAAATAAAAAATATTAAATCATACACACATACACACTTAGCTGGGGCCCACTAAACTCGTCCACCCATTTCATGAAAACGCTAAGCAACGACACGCTGAGCACAATGCCGAGATGGTGCCTATCCTGTCGAGCACGACGAGCACAATGTCGAGCAAATGCCGAATGATAGGGAGCGGTCTAATAGTTAGCTGTGTGTTAATAGTAACTAACATACATCCTAGTTATTAAGATGCATGTCAGTAGTAACTAAGCTATGTATTAGTGTTTCGTACACTTCGCATTTTAAGACAATTCGCATAATAATCCACATCTATATATATATATATATAATTTTTCATAAACAAATTTCATAAAATTAAGTATAATATAACTATATGAATCTTATAATCATTGGAACGTAAAATGATAGAAAATGATCATAACTTTATTTTTGGTTGGAAAAATAAAATATGATTACAAAAGTTTTATAAAAGACCACATAATAATGATAAAAGAATGTCTAATTGAAGGAACCAACTGAAATCATATGATGTTCAAGAAAGGAAATTTTCATGCATATTATTAGTATGAACTTATAAACATTTTCTTATTGAATTATTTTATGTCTTTTAACTAGGAACTTTGTTAATTGTCTTAGCTATTTAAAAGTTTCCCTTCTTATTATGAGTGTTTTTTTTATGTTGAGTTTCTTTAGTAAGTTTAAGTATATAAGAAATCTATAAATAGATGAGAATGATATCCACCTTTACGTTTTAAAAGGTAAGTTTGGTTTGAGAAGTTGGCGAATACTGTTGAAGAGACGTATGATTTGGAACTCCAAGATTTGGATCTCCAAGATGACAACGCTTCAAAGAATGGACAACCTTGTAATCTCTTTGATGTCATATTGAACTAATTTGGCCCGCTTAAATACATACTTAAAATTATGTTATTTATAAATGAATTATATTTATTTTTTTTAAATTTTGGGTCTACGCCAATAAGGAACCCCTATTCCCACATTATGGCTAGTCACATCATTTTTTACTTTTAGAATTTCACCCTAACAATAAAGAACTCTCATTCTCACTATCTCAACTTTTTACTGTCACATCATTTTCATTTATTTAAAACACAAAATTAAATAATATAATATACATTTATTAAATTAATAAAAACACATTATATTCAATATTGCAAAACGCATTATATCACCAATGTACTTTTCTTTTTGTACATGGTTACACGTTTAACTTTTTTATTGATGTATATACCCCACAAACATTTTCTTTCAGTACATGGTTGCATGTTAAACTTTTTTATTGATGTATGCGCCCCACAAATTTCTAATTTGTGTACATGGTTCATACGTGGTTGATCAATATTTATACATGGTTGCACGTATGAACCATGTACAAATATTGGTCAATGACGTATGAACCATGTACAAATATTGGTCAATCATGTATAAACCATGCATGTACAAATATTAGAAGTTTGTGGGGCATATACATCAATAAAAAATTTAACGTGCAATCATATACTGAAGGAAAAAGTTTGTGGGGCGTATACATCAATAAAAATGTTTAACGTGCAACCATGTACAAAAGGAAACGTACGTTGGTGATCCAGCGATAAAACTCTTAAAACTATCTAAACTATAGGGACTAAAATTGCAAAATTGATATGTTTATTTCATCTTCTTCAACAATATATATATATATATATATATATATATATCTATTCCTCCAAGTTTTTTTTTTTTTTTTTTATCACAATACACCATTTATTTTCACATAAGCCTTCTTCTCTTCGTCTTCTCCATCAACGCCTTCCCACTTTTTTTTTTATCTCACACACTTGTATATGTAAAGCCTTGTCTCCAAGTTACCACATACACATGTATATATATACATATATATACAAGGCATACACACACATACACACTCAAAGGCCCCACACAAGCACACCATTCTGACGTCTTCTTGAAGCCGGTGGATGAGAACGGCGGCAAGAACATGGTGGTAACAATAGGTATTCTCAGAACACCAAATAAGAACGGATCAGAACGTGGTGGTGACAATAAGGAAACCCATAACGCGAGAATTTATCGTGAGAACATGCCTATTGGCACCGGCCTTATTATTTAATGTCATATATTAAAATCAAATTTTTAGTTATATATCTAAGCCTATTAAATTATTCATATTTATTATTTTTCAATATTTTAATATTTGTTCCTAAATTATTTATATTAAGGTCATTAAGTCTTTCTTTGCTACCTTATTACTATCTACTAGGGGTATCCGCGCAATGCGACGACGATGTGGTGGCAGCGGCGACGACTGGTGGTGGTGACGGTGACCGGTGTTGGTGGTATTAGCGTCGAGTGGTGTATGTAATTGATGTAATGATAATTGATGTAAAAAGGGTAGCGTAGATATTTTTAAAAATAAAGGATATATATATGGTGTAAATAAATAAGTAAGAATAATATGAATATTTTCCATATCCAATCTTGTAACTTTTCAACAGGAGGTGTAATCTTTATTCAGTAGTATAGAAGTATAGATAACTACTATATAAAAATTACATTACATTGTTAAAAAGTTACACATTTTTAATATTGGAGATTACTACTTTACTTTTACCCAAACAAAATCTTAATTAATACTTACATTATATATTTAGTCAACTACTACATCTTAAATATTAATTAATACTTATATATTTTGTTAAGCTTTCAGTTTCTACAATTATATTTTAACAACGAGATTAACAACGGGTTTTTACACGACATATTCAAGACTAACGCATTACGCGGATACTCCTCTACTAAAAATTAATTATTTTTCAAACAAATCACAGTAATGTGTCTACAGAAAAACAAGTGAAAAAACGGAAACCTATCAATAAATAGCTTTATCTATCCTTGCTGCTCTTTTCACATTTACAGTAATTCTTCCCTTTTATGGAAACAACTCTCCTAACTTTCTTCCTGTTTCCCCTTCTCTTACTATCTATTACACACACACAAAACACACACACACATTATATTATATCTTCTATATATTCACAACAACTTCATATATTACTTCTTATTCAGATCTCAAATTAAGCTACAAACAACCTAACATATTTATTTATTTACACACAGTAAGCTAGTGTGTGTAAAAAAAAAACCCAAAATATAATGGCAAGAGGAAAGATTCAGATCAAGAAAATAGAAAACTCAACAAACAGGCAGGTGACATATTCAAAAAGAAGAAATGGGTTGTTTAAGAAAGCAAGTGAGCTATCTGTGCTGTGTGATGCTAAAGTTTCTATTATCATGGTTTCTTGTACTGATAAGCTTCATGAGTACATAAGTCCTTCCATCACGTACGTATGTTTTTTTTTAAATATATAATTTAAGGTTTATGTTGTTGTTGTTGTTGTTTGGTTTGTTAATGATAATTTTGGTTGTACGTGTTTGTGACCAGGACTAAACAGTTCTTTGATCAGTATCAGAAGGCTTCTGGGATTGATCTTTGGAATTCTCATTATGAGGTTTTTGTTTTTTTTTTTTTTAAGATTATTATAAGTTGTTTTACAGGGTTATGACTCCTTCTAGCTAGCTAGGGTTAGTTACTAGCTAATTAAAAATCGTAACAATAGACAAATCTCAATTATATAAAGGGTTTTGCTAACAATAGCCTTTAAGATCGAGGCTATATATGGTTAATTAACACCCGATAAAATCTTGTAAATGGTGATAATAACTTTTTTTTTTATAGGGGACGGTTACTATAGCAAAATTTTTTAAATAAATTAAGTAAAGCATATTTTAGGGCTTCAAATATTTATTTAAATAGATTCAGCCTTTTCATGTCTTAATTAGTATTTTATAAGTGACAAATTAATCATTTTTTACTTTAGTTTTTGTTAATATTGATGTTACGTACTATTATATATGAACTTGATCGTTGTTAAAGAAATTGGTCACAAAAATTTGAATGTGCTTTGATTTTGGGGATGAATCAAGAGTAGGTTAGCTAAATGATTGATGTGTTTGCAGGCATATATATATGAGCAAGGCTGCTGTATATCCTAGGGTTCTTGGCTCTTACCTACTACTATGATTACTATACTTTTTATTTTGATTGAGCTTCTTTTTTTTTTATTTTCCTGCTAATTAATATAATTTTCATTGCCATGTTTTAAACAGTATCTTTAAGCTCTCTTCAACTCTTGTTGAATGTGACTCTTATATATATATATAACTTTTGTTTTTTGTCAAAAAAGAAGAAGATGATTGTGATTTGATTATTTAAGTTATGTTATCTTGTACTTATTAAAAAGGTGTTCAATAGTAAAGGTTTTACTAGATTATTAAAAAGGTTTTACTAGATTATTAAAGATGATTGTGATTTGATTCTTAAAAAGTGTATAATTAAATGTTCTAAACTATGAACTAGCTATAAGTCTATAAGCATATGTTGATATGTCAAGGCTAGGAAATTTGGTAGAAATTAGATTCTAGAGTAATGTGATTAAATTAGAGACCCAAGTACGTTTCTTAAGATTGATTATATATGGGGTAGTACTAGTTATTGTGTTTATACATATATACATGGGCACGTTACTTTCATTTTAATCGCTAATGTACTGGCTACAAAATTCAATTTAATCGCTAACTAAGTAACTATGTATCATATTAATTAAACGCTAACTGGCTATAAAATTCATTTTAATTGCTAAGAGTGGCTATAAAATTACAAATTGTCTTCTGTAGTAGTTACCTGCATCAAGATATTACTCTGTACGTAAATAATCCTAGTCGAGATCACGTTGTAAATTTGTGAAAAGGATACCTAAAGAAAGTTGATGCCATTTATTTAATTTGTAGCACGTTATTTATAATTAGTATTATTTTTAAGGCATATATGTGAATTCAATGCAGAAAATGCAAGAGGAACTGAGGCAGCTGAAGGAAGTGAACAACAATCTTACTAAGCAGATTAGGTACTATTCCGTACTTTGTTACTTATGAAATTTATACTCACATAAGATCTTTTTTGGGTGCATGAGTTACTTATATATATGAGACATTCTGAATACACACCCTTAACAGTAAATTAAATCATCTAAAGATAGATACTCGTATAACTTATGTTACTTATGAAATTAATTATACTATAAACTCACATAATTAATTCTAAGGTCTTTATGGTTTTATTAAATCGATAGCAAATAGACGAGAAAAGATTATCGAAAGATTGAATTTTTGAGTCGAATGGTAGACCGGGTCAAAGAGTATATATTCAGTTCCATTGTATTAAATCACTTAATTGTTAATATTTTCATTAATAATGTGTTATATTAATTTGAGTCATATATGCAAAAATAGTATATAAAAAACCTTAAAAGCTAGAAGTAGTATAATACCAAAAAGATGATGATGACCCCATACAACCCATTTTGATATATAAGTTATCCTACCTATGTTTATTACTATCTTTAGAAATAACAAGGTAGGGTGAAATATCCAAGTGTGGGTTGAGTTTTGGACCTATGGTTATTCTGATAGAACCTCAAGCTAGGCTCAAATACTTGCATTAACACATTGTCTACTGTTATGTGCAAGTTCTTTTGATTAGTTTCTATATCTCATTATTCTAGGCAACTCTTCCTAGCTTGTTTTTTTTATAAAACTAATTAATTTCATTAATTTTAATTTTTCTATGGGATTGGAAAAAGGCAAAGGCTTGGGGATTGCTTGGAAGATTCAGGTTTTGAAGAATTGCTTGATCTTGAGAAGGAGTCACAAGATGCTGTAAATGTCATACGTGAACGCAAGGTCAATCTCTTTCTGATTATGTGATAAGGCGAAGTTTCAATTCATATCATTTTTCATTTGAACTTTCGTTAACATGTGTTTTTTATAACGTAAAGCTTTTCAATAAAGTGTTGTGGTGATATCGTGTTTTTTGGAATGAAAATGCAGCTCAAAGTGATTGATAATAAGCTGCAGACTTCCAAGAAGAAGGTAACGTATAATAATATCAGTAATACTTGAATTCGCAGGTTCACTCTAAAAATCGGTTCCAAATCTTTTTTCTCCTTTCAGGTGAGAAGTGCTGAAGATGTTTACAAAAAACTGATGCATGAATTTGTAAGTCTTCATAATTAACTTCAAGCCTTTTAACTTCAAAATAATTTCATATGATTATATGCTAGCTGTTTGTAGTTATGGCATTTGATTTTCGTAACTTGATACAATAATAATCTGATATAATTTGACTGAAATGAATATATGTAGGATATAAGAGGGGAGGATCCGCAATACGGGATGATAGAAGATGCAAGAGATTATGAAGCTGTGTATGGATACCCACCACATATCACTGCACCACGCATCCTCACTCTACGACTGCAACCTAACCACCCTGATCATCATCATGCTGCAGCTGCATCAGACCTCACCACCTATCCCTTGCTTGGCTAGCTAGGAAATACGGAATGTCTCTTATAAAAGCCTTGGTAAGAACATTAGTTAGGTATCTGTGCTATGTTTTCAATCTGTACGTGATACATGTCATTCCCGTTAATTTGCCTAGTTAAGTACGTACTTAGTTAACTGCATGCTAGTGTTTCTGTTTTACTATTGGGTGAGTGAGACTCCGGCCACTTCTCACAGTCGCACGGTAAGACATGGTATATTAATTAAACTCGAGCTCACACTATAATTAGTAGTCGATCATTGATGGTTATTCGAATATATAAAAGCCAGAAAAGACCTTGAAGCAAATAATACTACTGAACGTGAAAATTAAATGAAAAAAAAAAAAGAAGGTGGCGTTTGATTTGTAATTAATTAATTATTAAAATGGATATAGGTGTAGGATGATTTTGAGGGAAACCAAAAGCATATATGGCTGCAGGTTAGAAATTTGTTTATTTTATGAGTCATATTCAAATTCAAAGTACTTATTTTTCCATGGAGCATAAAAGTGTCTACAGACTACAATGATAGTCTATTCATGAGAAATATGTTTAATGGGTAACGATATATCCTCTTGATTCATCCTCCTGCATATAAGATGATGGCATTTGGTAAAATCAAAAAATGAAATTAGGAAAGAGATTTAGTGGAATCCGACCAATATATCAAATTTATGTGGCCGGGTTTAAGAAGATTTTTAGGGGAAGTTTTAGGAGGATTAATCATTTTCCATATTTAATAGAAAACGAAAGTTAATAGTATAAATCATTGTCTTGTATCCCTTCAATCATAGTGTTACTTAATTACTTTTTAATGTCGGCTGTGTGAATAGTCGATAAGAATAGATAATATTTAAGTCGATCGATTATCATTTTCAAAATGTAAAAAAGAGAGATAGAAAAGATGATCAGCTAACGAAACTTACATCTCACCATTTTAGTCACCTAGCTACTATATGTATTATTCATGTTGTTTATATATATATATATATATATATATATATAAAGGAAAATTATATCTATCTCGCTAATGAACCAAACAAGCTCAATCACTTTAATTAATACTCATTCCAAACACTTGTTAATTTGTTATACCATATACATCTTAGGCCGGTGCCAATAACAAATCTTCAACCCATTTCCTAGCAATCCTCCAAATCCTTATTGCCACCACCAAATCCTCGTAGCCGTCACGAAGAAATCCTCAAAATCCTCTACTGTCACCAAGAAATCCTCGAAGAAATCATCACTTCCCTTCTCCATGGAGACGGCGAGGATGTGGGAAATGTGGGGCCGCGTATGTTTTTTTAGTGTTGAGGATTTGGTGAGGATGGTGGTATTAGTGTTAGGGTAAAATCTTGGAGAAGAGAGAAGTTGAGGATTTGGTGAGGATGGTGGTATTAGTGTTAGGGTGAAATCTTGAGGAAATCCTAGAAGTGAAAAATGATGTGGCGGTAAAGATTTTGAGGATTTGAGTTTCTTATTGGCATACACTGGCGGATCTTCTTTAGGGCCCGGGGGGGCCCTGGCCCCCTCCGTTTTTTTGCTACGTAGTGCTATTTTATCCGTATTTTGTTCGAAAAATTATTTTTTTAGTATTATTTCTAGATTCCATGGCTTTCGGCCCCCTCCGTGATTTTCGGCAAGATCCGCCACTGTTGGCATAGGCCTTAGAACCCAGCAGTTAGCATCACGTACTATTAAAAAAAGAAAGATGTAATGTTTCAAAGATTTTCTTTTTGAAGGATATATACTTGATCGATTATTGAACCACCGGCCAAACATGAATGTTTACATTCATTCAATTCAATGTACATTCTCATATATCTTTATTTTTGTCATCGTAGCAAACCCATACTATATCCTCTCTGTCAAATTCCAAATGAATTAATGAAAATATCTCAAAAGGAATCCTTTGTTCAAAGTATATTATATATATTCCTTTCTTCTGATATTGATCACTCAAAAGTTATGGAGTAAGACATCAACTTTTTGATAAGAATCAGTTTCCTTGATTACATAACTACACGGACTCTTTTAAAAACCATTGGGGCTCAGCTCGTTTAAACTAGACGTTTTGTAATAAAAGCCCAAAAGTCAATAAAGTGTGATAAATTAGCTCCATAACATCTCTATATCCATGTAAATATAGTCCACTACCTATTGCCATGTTTACATCGTGAAATTTTTTTATGCCTAAGATAGTTGGAATCGTACACAATATAGGTGAGTGGTGAGTATGGCACCACATATGAACACCACCGCCATAAAAAAAAAAGTGCGGCAAGGGGTTGAGTTGGGGGGTTCTACCCCGTGCGTGGTCATGCCTAAGTAGTTAATGTCGGAATTTCGGTTATTTCGGTCAAGGACCGGTATTCGAAATATCGGTTTTTTCGGTGGTATTTCGGT
>JAOEHQ010047073.1:0-11080 GCA_025447715.1 Asclepias incarnata
AAATAGAAGGGGTTTTCAATCTCTAGAAAACAAATGAAAACTCTGAACACGCGTTTAAAATTAGAATATGCTATTTTCATTTTTCATTTTAGAAAACTAGAATACATGTTGGAGATATGGAAAGAAGGAGAAGGGGGAGATGGAAAATAAAAATGGAAAAATGAAAAACATCACAATGTTATTTTCTAAATTCATGTTATAAAATGGAAAATGGTGTTTTCCATTTTCTTCAAAAACTTTTTTAAAAAACTTTAATTTGATCGTGTTTTCTGTTTTTCATGTTTTCTTGGAAAACAAAAATGAAAAATAAGGGTGTTTTTTCCCCAATTAAACGCCCAAAGAGTCTTAACCCTATCCGATGGTAGAGATGCTACTCCTAGAATGTCAGTCTAATTAACCCCCCTGGCCCTGGATTTCCTATCCACTAACCAAATAATCTAAAATACTACAAATTTCTGTAACTGTCAATAAATTCTAATCGGCTTGATAGTAACATAATTCCTGAATTGGCCAAACAAGTTTACTTCGTTTGGACAGAAAATGCAACCTGTTATTTAGATATGCGTCTTTTTTTCTGAACAACCTTGTATACATCAAATACGAACGAACTTGAAACGTGAGAATGAGTAAAAGATGTTATCAAATTAATGATAATATTAATCTTTTGTATGCTTGTTTAGATACAGAAGAAATAAAAAAGATATATTTTTTTTTCCAGAAGAAATGACCAAATGCAAAGCTTACAACAACCAGGATACATCAATTTGACCATTTTTGTTAGAATAAAGTTGCTGCTATGTGGGTGGTTAGTTGACACTTCTAGGGCCTAACTTTAAATATCATTCTATGAGGTGAACAGAAATGTTTCTAAACATCATATGTTCATGAAGAATAAGTGCCAGAATTTGAAATCACCACAAAACTTGTAATTACTGGTGCTTCCTCTGATAGAGTGAATATCCAACAAAAGCAGACATCAGAAACGTCCATAGCACCTGCGAACAAATTCGTCACAAATTCTTCAGTTCTCGCAGTAGACCCATGAAATGAAAATGTGGTGAGAATTACTTACAGTATTAATTGCCTGCCATCGTTCAAGTCTCTTGATTCTCGACTGCATATCTTCAATCACACCTTCCACGGGTGAAACAGCCTCCCTACTTGGTGACGACTCTGAGGATGAACTACTACCCTATTTTTCCACAACAATACTACATTAGATTTTCAGCATGAACAAAATTTATCCAAATTGCATTTAATTGGAGATTTGGAGATATTGATGAGGCGGAGATCCAAGAGTTGGCGGACTCTTTCATGGATAAGCGGGGAAAGGGGAAACACGCATAACTTTCTTCTAGTGAAGGATTAAGGGGACCTACTTGGATGTATCAAAAGCTCATGACATCCCGGACGTGTCGACAAACTCAAGCCCCAATTCCTTCATCTGGAGGCCCAATTTTAGTATTGAAATTTGTCCCCCAATTTTCTATTAATTTTATTTCTTCGTCAATTGTAAAATGCGTGAATCAGGAAGGTTATTTAATCACGCATTATCTTAGCTGTCTAATGGCAATGTTATTATGTCGATTTTTATTTTAAAGATTTTGTTGATAACTACTAAAACTAGAAGCACCCCTCGTAATGGTATTGGATAATATATAATTTATCACGTATTTGATTACACTTAGTGAGTACTTTATTTCATTTTGCGTCACATATTTTGAATGAAACTAGAAAAGAGCCTGTTCAATGCAGAGGTTAAGGGTGGTGGCTCGATAGTGGCGGGAGTGCCAGCGGGCTACTACCGGCTGCTATTTGGTGGTGGCGGGGGTGGGTAGGTGGGTTTGTGTGTGGGTGGGTGGGTGGATGTGTCGCATTTTGATTAGGTTAACAAAGGGTAACATGTCATTTTTTGTAGGATTGGGAAAAACAGTGATGTGGTGCTTTCCTACTGGTATTAGTCTTAAAATGGGGGTGGGGTTTTGCTTTATATAATAGTGTAGAAGTGGAGATATATAAAAGGCAGTTTGTGCACCTAAGAATAGAAAATGCTTTTATGAATATGACAAGAGGAAGAACCTGAGATTGGATGTTGTCTACAAGTTCTTGCAACCGCGCAGCTTGTTGAGCATATATCCCACTTGAACTTCTATCAGATGCTGGTAATTTTTCCAGCACTATTTCAAGGTAACTCTAAAAATTTGATCAAAAACACATGAACCGAAATAAAAAAGGGTAAATGATTACTTGAAAACGCAAGTATATAGTTGCCATTTAGGTATTAATGTATTATTATAAAGCTTAAGCACAAAAATCAAACCTTTGTGGTGTATGAACCATCCAACTCAAGTCTTGAACCAGCAGCAACCACGACCGCTTTGTTTGCCCCTTTGATTTGTACATAGGGCCCCGGGACATCATTTAGATGATCAACCTCTATAAGAACCTAATTATAATAAAATCACCACTTTGAAAGATGAATATGACGATTAAAATATTAATAATCCGAAAATAATGGCTTTTGCAATTTGATGATAAAAAAGAAACTCCATTTTACAACAAACATGAATACCTTTCCATCTTGGTAGATATATGCAGATGCTTCAATGTAAGCTACAGCTTGATACCTGAAAATCATTTATTTTCAACAAATATTGAAGATTCATAAGCAATTACACATATCTTCCCACAAAGAAATTATATAGACATCTAAAACAACAAAATATGTTACATACCCAAGATTAAGAAGACCAGATACAGTACTGCTGCTGATGTCAAAGTCAACCTTGGGTTGGATTATGAAATCCCCTTCTTTGATAGGCTAACAAAAACAAAAAGTAGTTCTCAACAGGTAAGGAAACAAGCACCAAAAATAATGTATGAATAATACAAATAAAATTTTGTAAAAGAAAAAAGACAACATGAAATTGTTACCACAGACCTCCCTTATCAGCAAGGCAAACCTCCCCTCACAAATTCTCACCCTCATACAGTCACTCTCAGTTAGCTGCCCATTGGGTGGCATTCCCGAAAGCCGTAAATAAATATCAATAAAATTCTGAGCCGAACTGCAGAGCTTTGCAGGATCAAGTAACTTCAAGATATCTTGATAAGCCACCTATATTTAACTAGCATGTTAATAGAAAATCACATCGAATATTAGTGTTCTACATGATATTATAATGAGCTTACTTGCTTGTTGCTTTTTAACACAAACAATGAGCTCTCGGGGGAAAACACTGGATCAAAATCGTTACGTATTTTCAACTGAAAGATAAAACATGGATCAATAATAAAGTTTATGTATGATGTAACTGTAGGTTAGATAAACTAGCGTAAAAGAAAACCAACATGTGCATGGACAAGGTGTGGTTCAATGTGAAGCTGAAACATAGGAAACACAGTCGTCATGATCTCGTTTTGGGACATAAAGCACCCTGCTTTACTTTTGTCTCTTTGCACTCGAGAAATAAGGTGTGAATGAACACCTCCAACCTGCAAATTTTACAATAATGGTTTAATTGATATCTAGTAGTACCATACAAAGCCAAGAGAAAGTGTTAGTGAATAGAGTCAAAGTTAATCTTACAACAGCAACCCAGAGGTCAAGTGACTTTCTGATATCAGGGTGTAAAGCATAGACACCTTCAATTATCACCTAGAGAAATAATGATTATTTTTATATATGCTTAAATATGTGATATGTGACTAAATAATACATCAGTTGTAAAGAAAGATATACCACTCCACAATCCTCAGAAACTTCAAGTTCTTTAAAGCCACTACGAACACCACTCTCCAAATCGAATACAGGTACTTTCACTTTTCTACCTCTTCTGATATCACTAATATTCTATAGAAAGAAAGATTGTGGTGGAGGAGAAGTATTATTTATTTACTTTAATGCAATTGATAAGCAGTGAGATTCTTATGCGTAATAAAAACAATCTACCTTTGTGAGTAAAGTTAGATCAAGCGATCTGAAATCATCATATTTGAAGTCCTTTAATTGCTCAGGCTTATAATAGCTTTCAAGAGAAATTACTTCACAGCCAACGATATTTGCCATTTTATGAGCCAAACTAGTTTTTCCCGACCCACTTGGACCTCCTATAAGAATACAATATCAGGTTAAATTCCAATTTAAGTGTAGTGTGTAAAGAGAGAGTAAAAAAAAGGGAGGGGGGGGAGAGACCAATTCCAACTATAACTGGCAGTCCTTTGTGCTCCAATAAAGCCTGAAAAATAGATATTCTATGTCATCAGAAAGTAAAGATAAGTACTAAAGTTACGAGATTCAAATAAAAATTATTGTCACAAGTTTGAAAAAAATACTTTCAACCCCAATCTCATTACTGGAAGTGGGGATTCAGACATATTTACTAGTCAATGGGCTGATTCAGGTTATGTTTAATCTCTAACGGGTCGCAGGGGTAAATTTAACAATATTACTTAAAAAGGTCAAATCTAAAAATACTAGTCAAACGGTCAAAAGTTGCCCAAAGTGTATATTTAATGTATAAAACCTCCGACATCTCCTCTATTCAAAAAATTAACGCATTACCAATACTATAGCTTTTGTAACTATATTTTACACACTAGTTACTTACAGAAACATTTAAAAAATTCAGAAGAGTATTCAATGTCAGTCCAACACTATGACATGACTTGATTTGACCATACAAGAACTACCCGTTTTTACCCATCATCCAATCCGCCCTACCCGCCTTTTGCCACTACTATTCATAATGCTTACCTGGATTGCTTGTACAGCAAGCAGCAGTCCCCGGTCAAGATCAAAAGAATCGGGCATTGGGGCAAGCTGCAGTGTATCCCTGAAAGAGGAAGGATCTGTATATGCATGATGAGAGGAACCAAGATAGATGTCGTAACATATTAAAATAAAAGCCATTTCATTAAATTTTTTAATAAAATACACATACCAATGGATGACCCATCTACAACCGAACCATCTGAAGAGATGAACCGCCATGGAGCTAAGACGGGGTCTACTTTGGACTTGGTGGGTGATCGAGTCCATGGCTGAGATATATCATCATCCCGGTTGACCAACTCGGGACGAATACGAAGTGGCTTTGGAGCAACAATTGGTGGTTCTCTTTGTATGCCTGAAGAGATGCTGGGCATAGGAGGTGGTGTATTGAGCCGTGGAACACCTGCAAGTAAAATAAGTTATAAAGCAGCATGTTACATCTACTGATCAAGATATATAAGAGAAATATATAAGAATGAGCAGAAAAAGTTACCTTGGCTGTCAAGAATCATTTCAAGATAAGACCTAGTGATCCATGGCCCAGTAATTCCCAGCCTTGATGCCTCTGCTTCAACCATCTACGTGGAAGGAAATATATTATGCATGACATCAGTGTGAAAGGACATAAATATCCTTAAAAGGAGCAAGCATGTGAATTATGAACATACTTTCCTATCTCTGCCCCTGAGAACTATGTATGTTTCCGAAAGAGTGTCTATAGTCTCGAGGGAAATTGAAATATTTTCATGAACGATTGATTTAGATGCCCGTTTATAACTGACAACAACTTTGTACCCCAAAGCCAGCAAACCACCAAGGGTCATTCTTCCAACCTGTTAGAATTTTATATAGAAAATGTATGATAAAGAAAATGAAAAAGGAATAGATATTATACCTATGAAACCCCATTTAAGATGTTTACGCACCTCAAACTCAGCTTTTGGTCGGATAATGAAATGTTTGTCAACGATTCTTTGGTCACCAAGTGAAAGATAGTATCTAATGCCACTCTGGCGCACCTTAATCCATTCGTTAACGTGTGCTTCTTCGCTTGCAGATGGAGGCCTCAAGTACATCTCAATGAAACTGACAGAATTATCAAGAATGGGAAAAGATGAAGTTGTTTCCTTATGTTTGTTTGATGTAACAACATATAAAACTACCATGAAAAAAAGAGAGATATAAAATTGATGACTCACTTATCAATATGTGCTTCCTTCTTGGAAAAAGAGTAAACCGATTGTTCACTTTCTGACTGATACAGCAGTTTGAGTTATTAATAAGATCAAGCAATAAAATTAACAAAATGAAGTTCAAAGAAGAAACCACACCTCAGTTTTACATTTTAGTTTGTAGATTGAATCTCTAAATGATGCACCAAAACTGTTATTGATTCTGATCTGTAGAAAAACAAATGTTTATCAGGGAAAAAGAAGACAGGAGATGAGGTTGGAACCTTAAATGTCCTACCTGTGCATGGTGAAGGTCTGGCTCGATATGCATCCTAAATAATGGAAAGATACTATCAATTAGATTGTCCAACGAACAAGAATCTCCAATGTCATATTGCACTTTCGAAAGTAGACTAAAATGAACGCCGCCAACCTGAATTTCATATGAGAACCTCTTATGATCAATAAAAGCTAAACTCGAATTGTTATTTTACAGTTGCAGTTAGTACTTTACTTAAAGATATGTTACACCTACAAACAATTTACAAACTTAATTTTACCAACATATGTGACATCAATTAAATTAACTTCTTTTTCCGCTCTCTTCTTTCTCTCTTTTCTTTAATTGGATCATCTTACATGCCAATATGTTTATAGGATTTAGGTTGTAAATTGTTTTGTAGGTGTAGCCTTCCTCTTTTAGTTAAATAATAATGCAAATTCGTATCAAAGCTAATTACCACTGCCACACGAATATCTAGCAGAGAGCGCAGCCTTGCATGAAGAGCATATGTACCATCAACTATCACCTGAAACAATTCAGAGCATATAAAAGCTATTATATGTAAATTTATGTAAAATGTAACATGGCAAATATGTGTGTTCTCACCGCTCCATAAGAGGTACTCTTAATTTCTTGAGTCCCAGTGCGTCTTTTTTGTTGGAAATCAAACAAAGGTGACAATATATCTTTTCCCTTTAACAAATCCTATGTCAACCAAATAGTTTTTAGTATTGATAAAGTCCCCTAAATGTTTTCATAAATCAGAATATACTAGAAAAAGTTCTATCTAAGAAAGACCTCCTCCATACCTGAAGATTCTGAACTAGAAGATCAAAATCTATTGAACTCAAATCATTCCCTTCATCGGCTCCAGTGCGATAGTTTTCCATTGATATAACAATGCAGCCAATAACTGATGCCACCTTTTCTGCCAAGCTGTAAGCACCATTCAATATGCATCTTTATGTCCATTCCAAATACATTGACAATAGATTTAATAAGAAACAAAAAGTGGGTACATTACAACTATTGGCATATCACAATTACCTTGATTTACCAGAACCACTAGGACCACCAATGCCAACGGCTACAATACCCTCTTTTTTTGATCGAAGCTCTTGAATTGATTTTACCAACAAGTAATACCCACGATCAAAAGACTACAAAAAGGTCGAATAAACAGATTAACCACTAAAAAGTTATTAAATTCCAAATTTCATCAATTTTCACAAATGTAAGACCTTCCATTTCCATATAACATTAAAGTGAAGCACATACCACACACTAAACAAAAAATATAGATCCAATTTACCACAAAAGTAAAAACCGTAAAGCCAAAAACTTCTAATATTACAGTTAAACACAACCAAAATTTTAAATGATGAGAATCACTTGTTTTTTATTTCCAATAGGTACCGTTAATAAGCATTGCATGCTCGAGTACTAGCATTACTTCATCAATTATTATTCATAGTGTTATAACACCTTTTTCCATTGCCATCAACTACTATTATATAAGTGAAGGACATTCATAAAGATACAAAAGAGTCTTGACTTAGGGAGTGCTTGAAATTTCCAATTTACATGTTTAGCATCATATTCCTTATTTTATTAATCAGATTTATAAAAAAAAAACCAAACACTAACCAACACCAACATGGAGTGTTCAGACATCCTGATGTCCTCAAAAGAGGTCTCAGATTCGAACCTCTCTAAGTAAACATCTCAAGGGTGAGCAGGGAAAGGGTTCAGAAACAGTCACAAGGATATCCTGGTTAGGCCGGGTACATCCTCCCTAGGTAACCAGAACTGGAAAACCTCTTTCGGTTTTTTTAAACAATCCCAAACAATATTCCGGAAACTACTTATCTGCCTATTTTGGAAAGAAATAATCACTTTCACATAAGAAATCCAAAACACCACCTTAAAGCAACTTTTTTCCCTCATTAGGTACAACAACAACACAACTTCATTTTGACATTTCCTTGTTTGTAAAGAAAAAGTAGCAATCTTATTTAAATTAATCACAAAATCCATCTCAAATTTGCAAATCAAATAGCAAGATTCAATTACTACAAACACAACACAATGCAAGTATCAAACTATCTTCGAAATCCAAGAAACTTCACATTAATGACAATATATGACTAAAAAACTAACTCTTTTTACATCAAGTTTTCTAACTTGTTCCTAGGGGTACATGTTAGTATGCGCCCAGTATTTAATTAACTTCGACTTTCCAAAAGATTAAAATATGAAATAATGATTCATACAAAATAAGCACTCCGTAAATTCTAGATTGAATTAACGAGTATTACATACATTTCAGAGTATTTCATAAAAACAACGACTTCATTGCTTGCATACTAACATAAGAACATAAAAATCAAAAAAGTTTCTATCTTTATCTTGAACAACAAATTTTTGAAAACCCCAATAACTTAAACAACAATCTTATTACTAAATGATCAAAACATACAAAAAAAAAACCGAAAATTTTCACTGGGGAATTTCGTCGAACACTTGGCATGCACAATATAATACAAAAAAAAAGATCAAAATTCAACATACCGCATGAAGAGGAAGAGATTGAAGAATAGAAGGAGATGAAGAAGAAGTAGAAGGAGTGGTTTGTTGATAGTAATCACGGCCACCTTCTTGTAAAACTCGATGAACAACATCATCATCCATGGCGGTTTTGTTGTATCTATACAATTGTATGTATATTCCTTAGAAGTTGCCGGAAAACTGAAAGAAGAAGAGAGAAAGGGAATATTTGGAGTGTTTTAAACAAAGAAAAAGAAAAAACTTAGTAAAGGTTTTGTTGTGTATACGCATACACAACCATGGTTTTTGATACACCCAACTGCCTTTTCTTTCTCTTCTTGTAAAATTCTTTTTTTTCAGGCTTTTAAGTTTTAACAATTATCTTCTTCTTGTTTTTTTAAGAATCGAGTATTTTATTTTTATGTATGTTTCAAGTTTGAATTATACATGGTACTATCTTAAATATGTGGGAAATATTCGGAAATATATCTTGGTTTGATAAGATACATCTAAGTCAAAAAAAAAAACTTTATTTTCTAATAACTTAAATAAAGAAAACCTCATCTATATATGATTATAAACTTTTTTTTAACAATTAAACGGATAGAATCTTTTTGTTTTGTTAATAACGAGTTTTTGACATAAATATTTACGGTCTAACTAGTGTATCTTTTAACTTTTTATTTATGATCTAACTGATGTATTTTTAACCTTTTTTTAAATATTTTTTGTCATATGAGGATTTTTATCTAAAGAGATTCAAATGAAATGTAAACTATATTAATAGTGATTAACCTTTAATGACTATTGCATCCTTTATCATTGTATCAATAGACATTAAGGAGTGGTTGGGATAGCTTATTAATTAGCTTATTTCATTAAGAAATTACACTAAGTCCAACCATACACGTTTAAAAGAAGTATTTACAGGTTCGGTCCTAAGGAATTTTGAGCCTAGGACGAGCCAAAGAAAAAAGGGCCCCTGGGCCAGAAGCAGCGAATTTAACCTATTGACCTAAAAGCAAAATACACTCGTAACTAACATCTTAACCACCCTATCAGAGCGATCATAGTTAATTATTAAAGGTAAAGATACTATATAACATATAATATATAAATAAATATAAAATTTACATATATATATATGTATATATAAAATTTTAAAATTCGGACCCCCTAAAAAATCGGGCTTTGTGCGGTCGTCCACTTTGCCCTGTGCCTAAGCCCCCATGAGTAATTATTAGCTTTTTAAAGAAAAAAAAATGCGATGTATGTGGTTTTTTACAAAAGCTAATATGTCACCTTCTAATAAGCTACCTCAAACACCCCTTAGTTGTGACATGTAACATTCTTTGGTGTTGTAATTTGTTTGGAGCAATTAATTGGTATCTGCAAATTATATATTGATCTTAATGAGTTTTTTTTATTAAGAAACAAGTTTTAAAAGGATACGTGATCTAAGACCATCTTCAATGGTCGATGTTAACGCCAGTTTTGAGCTAATTTTGCATCGGAGTCCAAGGTGAAACCATTGGAGGGTCGAGATGAAAGCCAAAGTGGAAGGTCAAACTTAACAAGTTATTAGGTTCGCGTTGGGTGGATGCAAGGTTAAGGGATTTTTTTTTTTTAGGCCATTAGGAAATTTTTTAAAAAGTTTAAATTTTGTTAAAAAAAAATACTAATGGCTAACGCCTATATGCCTGTTTTTTTTTTTTTTTTCCCATTTAAAACTCTATAAATGTCATCACATTTTAACCATTTCAATCACTACAATTTACATATCTTTTATCGAACGTGAAAAAAATGAAATTCGCTCAAGATTTGTGAGTGGTTACTATCTTGATGTTTAGGCTTTTTTATTAATGTCTTTTTTTTTTAATTTATGTTTTTCTCTAATTTTAGTTTGTTTTTTAAAAATTAATGTAATGTTTTTATTTTTATTAATCTATATGTATGATTTTTGTTAATGAAATGTGTTTTTAGTTAATTAAAATATAAAAAAATTAAAATTAATTATTTTTTTTTAGAACGACAGAAAATTATATTAATAACAAGGCAAACTAACAAGATGCGAGTCGCCAGAAGATACAAATACCAGTACAAATATAATTACAATCTAGAAAGAAACACTATACATCATTTTTAATGATGTTGTGTGGTTTAAAATTGAATTTTGGTATGAACGGTTAGAGGTAAAATATTCAATATGAAATGTCAGTGTAAAAACCAGTGTTGTAAATATCGGCCGTATCGACCGATATCTCGGTATCGGTATCGGTATCGGCTGCTCAAGGAGACGAGATG
>JAOEHQ010047074.1:0-11076 GCA_025447715.1 Asclepias incarnata
AAATGAGGGAAAATGTGTGGCTGAGATTTGTCCCTTGGTTTCCAAAAAAAATTAAGGATGCATTTGAACAAACCTCTGTTTATTAGTTACAATTTTAAGTTATAAAAAGAAACATTAAGATTAATTAATATTTTTAACAAGTGCCGATAGAGTACTAGTTAGAAAAACCCTTAATAAATGCACTTGAACAACAGCCAAATATGTTTTAAGTTGTTTAGCAAATATGCATGTATAAAAGGTTAGGATGACTGCAGTCGCCGTCCGTAATAATTGTGTAAGAGAGGGTGTTATAGTGTTATTATGCTACGAAGTTGATTTTTTTTTTTTTTACCTTTTTAATTGTTATGTTGACTTTTACAATTTAAATTTGTTTTGACTATTTATTTTGCATTAAACTTTATTAAAGTATTAAATATAGCAGTAAAACAATAAGATACGTGTAGTTAAAATTCAAAGTTTAATACACAATTCAAGTATTGGTTTTGTTTATGTTATTAATGCAATTCCTTTATGCTATTTATTACAAAAATCCATTCGAAAATCGTTCAAAAGTTTGAAATATCGAATACATAAAAAATCCAAATGGGGTGCCAAAATGGGTATCTATTTTTTTCTTTAAAGTCAATACCAGTACCACATCATTCTATATATATAGTTCCAATCAAATGAGAACACCCTTAAAGTGAAAACAGTGTGAGAACACTTAAAAACTTCATTTTGATGCATTATAAGTCCATAAAAGTAACATGATGTATAACTTATTATCATTATTTAAGTGTTTAACAACACATTGATCCGTCAAAATCGAGAAAATCACACTTTTTATTTTGTGCATCCATCTTGGATGCATATTCATCAAGATGGATGCATAAAATAAAAAATATAATTTTTTCATTTTTGACGGATTAATGTGTTGTTAAACACTTAAATAATGATAATTAGTTATATACTATGTTATATTTATGGACTTATAATCAAACGAAAATTTAAAAATACTAACAAACCCAAAGAAAACTTACTAATACTAAAATACCAAAACCATATAAAACTTAAAAATACTAACAAATCAAAAAGAATAACTAAGTGTTACTAAAATACCAAAAACATAGAAAACTCAAAATACTAAAAAAAAATTTAAAAAAATAGAAAACTTAAAAATACAAAAGAAAAAAAAAAGAAAAAAAAGGATGGCATGTGTAGCTATGGATATAAAACCCATGACCCTTAGGTTTGAAAGGTTAGAAACAACCACTTATTCAAGCATCTCTTTTAATCCATATTTGGCATGTTTATTATTTATATTAATCTGGAAGTTAAGGCACTAAATGACAAGAAACATTATTCACATTCATTTTCTTTAATTTATACTATTATATAATGCATGACTTGGATTTGTCGAAAATTAAGTTTCAAACAGAGTATCCAGCAAGTTTTATTTAGCTTACATTTAGTTCTATCTATATCTATACTATTATATAATGCATGACTTGGATTTGTTGAAAATTAAGTTTCAACAAGAGTATCCAGCAAACTTTGTTTAGCTTGCATTGCAAGCTTTTACTTCTATCTATCTATACTATTATGGGCGACTCTTTTGAATTTAGTGGCCCAAGATCGTATGACTGAAGGTGCTTCACTGAAATGGTCATAACTTGAATTACAGGACTCAGTTTTCAAGAATGCCTTATTCTATGAGTTTTTGGACTTTTTTTTTTTTTTTTATGTTTTGTTGGATTTTGTATATGACCCAGTTTTTGACCCGCTTGTTTTTTTAGGCCTATTCGAATTTTCCCTTGCATCTTATATTAAATTAAACATTGGGAAATGATCATATTATATATATATATATATATATATAAATTCAGTTAAAAAAAAGGGTTCCGAAAGGTTCCTAACCTTTTAAGGGTTCCTAAAATAACTTTTCACTATATATATATATATATATATGCTCGAGCATATGAGCATATGTATGCAAGTCGAGCATATGTATGCAAGTGAGCATATGTATGAAATTCAGTTAAAAAAAAAGGGTTCCTAACCTTTTAGGGGTTCCTAATATAACCTTTCCCTATATATATATATCAGAGCACCTCTTCGTCTCATGCCAGATTGCTCAGGAGATATGGAGCTTTGTTGCGGGCTGGTGCAAACTACCAGGTTTCATCCTTTTTGAGATTAAAGATCTGTTCAAAACCACTATCTTCCTTCATGGGTCAAACAAATGGAAAATGATAGTTCATGTGGTTATATGCTCGACAGTTTGGATGATATGGAAGGCCAGGAACGAGAGGCTTTTCAATCACAAAACCATCTCAATCGGCAATCTCTGTGATGATATAAAAGCTTTAAGCTTTTTATGGGTTAAAAATAGGGGTGGACTCATTTCAATGTCTTGGGATGATTGGAAAGTCTTTCGGTTAGCAGGTTTGGGTTGTAGTCTTGGTTTGTTTTGGTGCTAATGTATTGTAAAACTTGTATATTTCTGTCTAGCATCTTGCTAGTATATTAATAAATTTTGTTAATTGGCACAGCCCACTAAAATTTGATTAATTGATATTTTTAAAAAAATAATGCATAATGACGTTAACAACAAAGAAATTTATATTATTTAAGATTATCAAATAATTATATTAACTTTTTTTAGGTCGCCTAAGTTTTTAATTTGTTTTATTTTTACTCTTCCCAACCAAAAACATGTCAAAATTTTAAGAAATGATAGATGCATCAATTTGTAAAAAAAAAAGGAAGTTAAAGGTTATATTAGATGTATAATACATTAATACCTATTATGTTCATTGTTAAAGTACTAAATTGAAGAAAATGTTTTCATTAAGGTATAATGGTATCATACATATTAATTTTAATCCGTACTATGAATATGTAAATAGATGACATTTTTATATTTTAAATAAATTTAATAAGTTTTTCTTCCCAGAATCAACGAAATGTAAAAAACTACATTGTGACCTATGACTAAACTTATAAAGTTTGATGGCTTAAAGGGAAAAAAAAAACACTCAATACTTTGAGTGGTGTAGCGGTATTCAAGTGCATTATTCATTTTGTTAAAAGATGTTAATTATATATGTCTATATATTATAAATATTTGTTTTCATAAATCAATCTTCTTAGATATCTTTTAATAACTTTCTCCATTTTAATAAAAGTTTTATCAAAAGTTTTTTGTAAGGTTTTTGTTCAAGAGTTTTACGAAATGTTCTATAAGACAATTTAAAACTTATAAATACACAAACCAAAATTTGTAAATTTGTTTATGAAAACATGTCACTTCCGACATATCATAACCACTAATACTATTACCCATCCCTCATTCGATTGATATAAAGTCTTGCAACAAAAGTTTTCAATATTTGACCAACAATTCAAAACTTTCAAACTTTTCTTATAATATGTATGTTCAATCTTCCTCTCTATTAAAGAAAATCCTCTAAAATCAAATTGATGATTTGGCAACTAATTAAGTCATCTAATTTAGCCTAATTTGCAATTTACTTATTCAATTTTTGAATTGACACGGGAATTGGAAGGAACCCCTTAATCCTTTGTACCGCATTGGTACCTACACAACCACTCAGCAAGGTTTTAGTGTACCGAGCTAAGTGCACCTGAACGGATACCACCACATGGAGTCGATTAAATCCGGTCTTAGACGAGGATAGAACCCACGCCAATTTTTTGTTAAGCTCCCCCCACAATGGGGCCCCGCACAAGCAGTGGCAGGTGGCCACTTGATCTATGACCAAGTGATTTTTTGGTACCCACCAATCCCACCCGTAAGAGACCTGCGCCGTTAAAGTACCTCCACTTAAATCCGCACATGTTAGGAGTTGAACACCCGCCAAATAGGTTTCACATGTGTGGCCCCAAGTTTCAAAAACAACGGGTACCGATTGATGTATGATCAAATGATTACCATCTAGTATTGATTTAAGCTATACACGGACCCTAACACTAGTATTGTAATATTTAAGATCTTTGATTACCAATTTCTTAACAATTTTATCTGTATACGTTAATAACTTCAGTATAAATGATCAGTTGCTGAAAAATGACGCTTTATTACAACCCATGTGAACTTGACTAGTTTTCTTGTCTGGGTACTAAAACCTTTTAGGTTGCTTCAGGCTTCATGTAAACCTCATTATACAGTTCTTTAATGACCGGTTCTTATATAACTAATGTTAATGAATTGGGCATAAGTTCTTAAGTAATGAATAATAATTTTAATGACACAATGCACAACATTTAAGTTTTCAATCTTGAAATACCACAATCATTGTAGAGCTTGCGACTCTCCCAATTTGGAAACAGTCTCTTGCTCTAATAATATTACCATCAGGATGCCTGGATAAATTGGAAAATACTAGTCGACAAAGCGTCTTGCTCTTTCTTGATGTTCATCAATTTGGAATTGATCACCTAAACCAAAATGGGCCATTAACAACCAAACTATGGTAATGAGATCACCGCCTTTGCTCAGCTGTGCCGCTTGCATCTTTGCGTGTGAATGACTTGCACCATAACACAGCAACTCAACCCACACCTTGCTTATAATCAACCATTTATTCAAACTCATGTCTCCCTCTATCTTCATCACCTCTTTCGCCAAAACAAAGCTGTAGACTAGCAACGATTTAGTTACATCACCTTTCATATTCTTTAGCCTTATTTCATTCTGATCAAAAATCGTCATACAAGCATTTACATTCTCCCAATCAACATCAGCATTCCTGGATCCTTGCGTTGATTTTTTTATGTTATGAGACCTTTCATTCTTGATAACGCTTTTTGCATTAGCACACAAATCCCAGAACTGGATCTGCACAATACTTGTTACTGTTGTCATCATACTTGGTTTCATAATAAGAAGGTACATCATGTAATCTGATAAAAGCTTTGCAATCTCTCTATGATCCGTGTTTGTTTTTACATGCCTCTTGGACTTGACCTCGTCACTTAGATCTTTACTATAGCATAGATCTGTGGCAATGTGCCATAAAAGGATACGTTGACCAAAGTCTCCATCTAGGGTATGTGGGAGTAAGTCGCTCCAACCTTCTTCAAAACGAAGCACCCTATCACCTCGTGATGAACTTATTTCCATAGCTGTCTCCAAGTCATCTGCAAGTCCTGATTTTTTCTTTAGTTCCTCAAAGATGAAGTCTCTCAGTTTCATGGTGAACCTTTTAGGTTTCACATACTTATAGCCGTCCATAAAGTCACAAACCCCCAGTTTTTCATAAATGGATTGCGTCAGTCTCCAACGTGGGTGTAGACAGTAATAGATAAGGTTGTATGTTGGAATGGAATTAGACCATCTTCGTTTTAGGTACAAGATTGGCCCTCCACATCTTTGGAGCTTACTCGTTTCGGTTTGGGCTTCTTTTTTTGGGTATTTAAGAATACTATTGATCTTCCCTATGAGAAATGCACTAACATTTCGTGTTGTTGTACACTTGTTTCCGGGCATAGACAACTTATAAAGAGAAATGATGGTCTTGTTCGAAATAAGGAGCTTGAACAGAGCTACAATATCCAAAGCCACCGCCCCGTAAAGCAAACTATAAGTAATCGTAACATCAGTGTTGCTAAATTTTGATTTGTTCTCATTTTTGAATAATATGATGGATGAACTAACCAACACAATGGAAACAACCCGTGCAATGACTCCATAATAGCCATACAGTACCACAGGAAGCTTTGTAAAGAGAGCTTCATAGAAGAGGTTAAGCTCAACCTCAACCACTTTGAAAGCATCTTTCGCGGTTAGCCTTTGGAAGAATTCCCGGCTTCCATTGGTTGTAGTCCGGGTAAAAATTAGATCAACCACTAGCCCTTTGAACATGTTAAAGTAATTATTAGCATAATCCAGTACCTCTGTCTCTGTCAAATCCCCTTCTATAATTGTGTTGTTCGATTTCACCTCTTCTATTGAATGGTTGTCTTCCTTCAGTCCGATGTAGTTCATTCCTGGATCTACATTTGCAAGCATTGAACTTTTAAATTTATTCATACTCGCAAGATAAAATGCAAGTGTTCTTTCAGTATATTTAAGGGTCCCATTCATGATCATTAAAACTGTGGGAACCCATATCTTGTCATTTGAGAACGACCGAACAAAGACATAAATTGTTGCAGAAAACTGGAACACAAGACCAAGAAGATGACGGAGCCAAAATTCATTATCCTCCAATGCAAATGCCGTAATGGTGTCTGGACCACCAAGATGTAGCAAAAGAAAAGGTGCCCAGAAGGCAAGCAGGTGCTTTCCAACAGCAATCTCATCAGTGTCTTCTTTGCCAGAGAGGCAACCAGAATTTCCTTGGCCCTTCGTGATGAGGCCAAGGGCAAAGTTAGCCACCCAATCGGCTAACAAGTAGAAAAACCACAGCGGTGTAATTATCCAGTTGCTTGATGTTCGTTTTCGAAATGGAGCTAAAAGAATTAGTAATATCTGTAACAAAAGACTCAAGATGATGAGGCCTCGGAGATTCCATGTATCCCATACGTGCTTCCACATTGGAACGTGGGAAATATCATCCATAACTAGTGTTATCTACGAAGAACCGAAAATGGCTATTGTTAACAAATTATAAAGAGAATTTGGGAAGTTTTCATTAATTGACTAATGAAACTACACCATGTTTTAATACATCATTACAACTAACAACAACAACAACAACAACTAACATCATTACAACTAATGAACTACAATTTACATAATTAACCGACTAATATACAACATGTACATATATATCTAAAATTTAAACTCCCGCTTATAATTTATGTATCTAAAATTCTAATTCTTAAAAAACGCTTTATATACTTAAACGGGTTGGCAGGTCAACCCGTTTATCATCGGCCCAACCCGAACACAACCCATTTAATAAATGGTTAGGCATGTCAACCCGTTTATGACCCAAACCCATTTAGCCTCAACCCAAACCCGCTTATCTCGTGCCTGTGTTAGCAGGGTCGTGTCAATAATTTCCACCCCTAAAAAAAAACCAAATTGGTACAAAGGTCTTTCAACAAATGACATCTATAAATAGATCGACTTATTACATGTACAGCAATTACGTGAGATATCAAGATAAATTTGTGAGTCCAAACACAACAATGCATTTTTTTAAGTTGGGGGCATTATTGATTTGGTTTTACTTAATACCCTATGAACCCAAACGTCATCGAGGGCATGTGCCCCCTCATTTGTAAATAACTGACTACAACCTCAACTTATTGGCAATAAAAAATGGAAGCTAGTTTGCTATATACATGAGACAAGTCACAAGTAGTGTCGAAAAGAAAGGTACCTGAAGAAAATGAAGACAGTTGTTGGGGTTTCTGCAATGACTTCAAGAAGATGGTGTGATCAGTAAGATCAAGATTTGCAAACAGCATATATGGAAGGACTCCAACTTTGAAGTAGACTTGCCTTTCAAAAAAGACAAATAAAGACTCTGTAGTAGACTTTTTGGAATAATTACCATTTATCTATATACTTTTTTTTTTTTTTTGAAAAGATCTATGTACTTTTTCTCTCACTAGATAGAATGGACGATGGAGAAAAAGATGATTTGTGCTTGTACTTTTTTTTAAATGATATTTCATATTTCCCCCCCACTGCTTATACTCTTTGAAAAAAAAAGCCCATGTGTGTATTGGAGCACTCTAATATTTTTTCTTTTGACTCGTTTTTTCTTATACCCAACTTTAATACTTAATTATATTTTTTAATTTAATTTAAGTTAATGTTTTTATATTGCTTTTAGTGGTTTTTTCTAATACTTAATTACATATTTAAATTTAATTTAATATTATTATATTGTTTTTAGTGGTTTTTACCGATTTGCTAGACCAAGTTAAATGAGGTTTTCAACTTAAAAGAAGATGTAATTTTATGAGGTAAAGAACATGTCGTTCTATTTGACCAAAATGGCGCTTCATCTTTTAATATTAAAATTCCTTTTATATAAATCGAATAAAACTTCACCTTTGGTAATGGCATGACCATGATGAAAAAAGAAAACAGTTTGAGTTGGAACTAGATGAGTTTGGTCATAAACAGTCAAACAGATGGACAAATCTAACATGTTTAATAAATGGGTCGAGTTTGAATTCGTCTCTCTGTTATATAAGATTTGATGTATTTTGTTAGTGTGTGAAATGTGTGTTTGTGTGTGTTCAGGGAATGTCAGGGGAAAATGGGATGTTTAGTATTAAGATAAAAATGGCAAAAGGGTTACAAGGCTTGGTTACAAATGGTGTATTTAAGGGGTTTATATACATAGCAATCACATTTTCATCTATACCCCTTAAACTATCAAGGAATTATAAAATGTAGCTTAGTTACAATTTAACACCATAATTCTATTTCTAACAGATAGAGACTAGCGAAAGTGAATCACTTTGTGCATGAATAGATATCAAACATACCTGATTTGCTTATTTTCCTTGTGACATGGTTGGTTTGGTCAGCTATGTAAATGTTGTTTTTCCTATCAATAGCAAAACTTTTGGGCTTATTAAACATGGCTGACGCCAACTCGCCATCCTTGTATCCAGCATCACCATTACCAGAGAGCTTTTTAACATCACTCACTACAATTACAAACAACGATAATTATATACATTAAACATCCAGTAGAGGCATGTAGCAATCCACAAAAGGCAACATTCTCTTAAAACTATATGACTAATTAACTCCACATGTAAACGTCCATTCTGTAAAACCATTAACACTTAATAACTGAATAGATGGACTGGCTTAAAACATTCCAAACAGAAGTAAACTATAACAAAATAATTAATTATACTGTATTCCAAAAAAGTTTGATATTCAAAGCATTCACTTCCCCAACCACCCACCATACATGTTAAAGCATTCTTCTTCTATTTCACGTTATTCTTAGTTTTGTTACATAAATCCTATTGAATCTTACATTAGTTTTGCGGTTTTTTTCCATAAAATCCTAAAGCTATAGCCGTATCTTTCCATCATATAAAGAACCCAAACCACCACCACCACACACACACACACACACTCCACACCCTTCTCTACAAACCATAACTTCCGCTACCAAATTCACTTACCTACAAATCCATTACTTACACAATCGTTTCCTTATTTTATTATCTTCACGCATAATACAAACCACGAAATACATACACTATTACCATGACAACGACAACGATACTCAATCCCAACAAACGCCTGGGTTTGAGGGAGGTAAGATGTAGACAGCCTCCCGATATTGTGTACACTATTACCATACACAATATAAATAACACGTTTTACCTTTGGATAAAGGCAAAACTGTCTACATCTCACCTCCCCGCTTATACAAGGATTGGGTCATGTTGTTGTTGTTGTGGTAATATAAATAGCACTTAAAACTATCATCATTATCATTATAAACAAAACAATACAAAAACTAAATTCAAAACAGATTCTCCATTAAGTAATTGAATCATATTACCTTCAGAACCGGAAAACGACACCGTGTACAACGTACTTTTAACGGAATCAAGGATAACGATATCAGAAGACGATGATGATCCATACGGTGAAAAAACCGAATGAGGGTTAATGTTGAGTTTATTACCGTCTATAATTGTGGTCACTGTATAACCTTCTTCAGAAACTATATTATTATTATTAATATTAATTTTCTTAACGTCGATTCCTGTTTAATAAATATATAAATAAATAAAATGATTATAGTTAGAGATCAATATTTTACCGTGAGTAAAAATGATGAAATTATATTGAAAGGAAGATAAAGTAAAAAAGTAAAAAAGAAATGAATTACCGTTAGTTAGGGTGACGAGAAGGACGATAATGATGCAAAAAAATGAAGAATAAGAAGAAGCCATCGGAGAGGAATTTGGTGAGTGGGACTGAGCGAGACCAAAGTGTCACCCAACAAAAGAGTAAAAGAAAGAAAGAAACCGGTAAGTGTCGCTTTCCGCGGGTTTTAAGCTCCAATACCTCGATGGTATATGGGGAGGTTAAGATGTAGGTAGATGCAGACCTTACCCCTATATAAGTAGAGAGGTTGCTTCCAAAAGAGCCCCTCCAAACCTAAGAAAGTTGATGCTCACCCAACAAAGAGTATAGTGCGTAAAAGTAAAAAAAATAATAATAAATAAATAAAATAAAAAATGTTAAAGTATTAAAACTTACACATTAAGGGGGGAAAAAATGAAAAATAGAAGTAAAAAGAAAAAAAAATAATAAAAAAAATAATTTTCGAGTTAGCATCGAAATAAAGAAAAGGAAAAAAAGAGAGGTAATTTTTATTATTTTTCAACTATAATGAGAAAAGAAAAAAAAATTAGAAACAATGCTAACTTTTTTTTTTTTTAAAGTGAGTTTCTATAAAATAAAATAAAAACGATCCAAAAACAGGCGTCGGATGAGTAATTACAAAATATCACACTTGGCTCCTATTGTAAGCCTAAGTTGCACAATCAGACATAAACCTTTTCTAATCATCAAATATACCAATTCTAATAAGAAGGACAACCAAATCATGCTAAAAAGCCATGGTCATGTTGTTAATCAAATCTTAACCCGGTTCATTGTTAATAAGAAACAATGCTAACTAAATTTGGGTTTTTCTATCTATGCAATGTTGCATATCTCTAATTGTTTTGTATTTGGATTTTAGATAAAAACTCATTACTATCTTACCCAACATGTACTATCAATAAGAATGATATTGATGATGGTTTTGCTACCACAATTAATATGATCATGTTCAAGATACGAGCGTCAATCTCAGGCCATGTTTTGTAAACTGGATTCAGACTACGGATGCAATAGATGCAACTGTGGAAAGAAAAAGTACAATTAGAGGACTGCAAGAAAAGGATACTAGTATTATCATTATGATAACTATGATTATCAATACTAGCATTGTACCCGCGCAACGCGACGGCAGTGGTGCCGGTGGTGACGGTTGTGGTTAGTGGTGGTGGTGGCGGTGTGTTTGTTATTGTAAAAGTAATTGATGTAAAAGGGGTAGTGTAGTTATTTTATGAGTTGAGGGA
>JAOEHQ010047075.1:0-11075 GCA_025447715.1 Asclepias incarnata
CCCCCGGAATGGCGTAGCCGTTCGATTAAGGGCTACGCCCGTACCGTCTCCATCCGTTTTCAACACATAACCCATAGAAATTTTGTTTTTTTTTTTTTTTTTAAAATAAATTTTTTTTGGAATGAATTTTTGTTAAAAAAAATCAAAAAAATAAAAATAAAAATACATTTCAAAAAGAGGAGAGATAGAGGGGAAAAGTATGGCTGAAATTTGTCCCTTAGTTTTCACCATTTTTCTTGTTTTCAAATGATTACATCCCTTAACTTTAAATTACATTTTTACACAAATAAATCTTTAGTTTTTGGATCAACTAAATACCATCAAATCATTCCTTTTTCAAATTAACGTACCATAGCGTCTAAATTCAGATGACACTAATGAAAAATATAAGTTTGATCAGCATTGGTTGGTTTACTTGAAACCAAGCCATGACTAAGAATTTCGATTAGCCATAATGAAAATTTAAAAAGTTTCGGTTAACCATAACTTAATAGCACAAAAATTTCAAATGAGTTCTGATATGAAAAAGGAAGCTACAAACAAGTAAGCTAATTATTATTCTAACAAACATTTTTCATACACCAACTAAACCAAGAAGCAAATAAAAATTAAAGAGACAAGTCAATGAAAGTCCAGTTATACTTGTAACAAATCTTAATGTACAAATAAAAAATAGATCCAATTCTTGCAACTTATAAGATTGTGAAACCCCTATATAAATATCAGAATTACTTCAACAGCATTATAAAGGATTTTTCGGTCTCTAGGTAGTAAAAAGTTAAAACCCATTATGAGTTTGCTTGTAAATATAATTTATCAAAATGTGGAAGCATCATTCATACAAGTTTGTTTTTATACATTAACGCCTATTGATACTAACTCCCCGTGGTTATATAATTACAAAAAACTGAAACCGAGTACAAAGAATAGATTAGACATCAATTTATCAGCTGCAAAAGACTCGGTTGGCTACTGTACTCCTTGGAAATAAATGTTTGATATATTTGATGGAAGATGACAAAAACATCTAATAGCTATTATCCATCAACTATATCCAAAAAATGGCTTACCAAAAGTCTATCTTAGTCATCGATGTCTTGAACCCACGCTAGATCTGCCATGAAGTTCAGGGATTGATCAGGTTAGTATCTAGCGAGACTCACCCATCTGTCATTGTGGCTACAAGGGCAGTGTTCATGGCCAAAAAATGTGTGTGTGTGTGTGTGTGTGTGTGAGAGAGAGAGAGAGAGAGACCTTGAAGCACAGACCCTACTGCTGCATTTGGTACAAGAAGTCCAACAATTCGCTCATTATCTGTTGTTGTCTCTATACGCACAACCCGTAGTCGTCTATGGCTTAGACGGGCCTGTATTCAGCACAACCCACACTCATAATTACTGAACTACAATCATTTTGATTATTAATTGCAATGAACTAACTAAAAAATGCACATGAACTAAAAACTGTCAATATGTATATCATTGCAGACAAATCAGCAAACGGTATATCTAGTAATTTTGCAAACCTGTTTAGAAAGAGCCTTCTCAATTGTTCCCCATACGGGGAGGATTATGCCACCAAGTACATTTACTTCCTGTATTCTTCTTCCAACTGTACAAAAGCTTCCAAGCTTACAATTTGGACCATGCATGCACTGCAGATCACGGCAAATCGTCAGTTAAGCTAGTCACAAACCATAAATGCCAGTGAAATATAACATTCCTTTACAGCAAACAAAAAAACTAAAGAAAATGAAACTATAATAACTTGGGATAATCTCATTACTAAGTTTGTAAGTATACTTTACCTGCTTATTCGAAATGTCATACTCATCCTTCCATCCACTGTGTGCCTTCTCTAGTGACGTTATCTTTCTATATTTGTCCTTCAACTCAGCTAAGGGCATCTCCCTGCAAGTTAAAGCAACAAAATGCACACCCAACTATTAGAGCCAAGCTATACAATCAGAAAATTATAAATATATAGATAGGCTTAACGTTTTTTACTTTCTATACCTGAGTGTTTCCCCGGTAGCAGGGCGAAATATCTTAAACATGCCAGATGAGCTGAAAGACACAATAGTTAAACTAAGTGGATAACTATAATATAAACACAGTTTAACATACTGCAAAATATCATCTTTTACATGGTAATAGAGACATGCTGTTTGATCTTCTACACTGTCTTTATAGAAAACACTTGGCTATAGAGCTTTATTTCAGATATTACACTTACCAAGAGACATGGTTGTAATACATTATTCACTATTATAATGTTGTTGAAGCTAATGGTATGATCAAATATTTTCTAGGTTATCGCATTCAAACTAGAGTTATTAGATAATTTGTGAATAGGTTTATAAAAATAAAATAAGCATATACTAACTGGTAAAAGCAGTGAAATACGATCTCCTAATCTGGAGTGTGTTTGGGTATATGCGTGTAAGAGTATCCAAATTTAACAGCTAAAAAGAATAGCATAAATGATCAAACTTTAATATACCCTTCGATTGCCAAAAGACAATGTCTTCTTCCGAGCCATTCTCTCTTGGATTCATAAAATCCATTAGCAGAAGAGCCAGACACATCCTTTTGCTTTTCACTAAGCAATGAAGACGCGGCCTACAGGAAACAAAGCAATCACACAACCTTGGAAAATACCTAACACTACTATTATGTAAAGAAAGTACATACCTCCCAGGTAATTCCCCGATCCATGACAAATGTAAATAGTACAGTGGACGCCCCAGACATATGATCAGTATGAACAGTCTGCAGATTTTTTAAAAGTTAACATACATATTATAATGTGTAGATAAGAGAAGGATACATGAGATATAACCTTTGGAGTTCCTTGCAGTTCAATAGTGTTAGCTTTCATATCAACAATCCCAGTATCCAAATGTCCTTCAAGGCGTGCATTTTGAAGGAGATGATCAAGGATACTAGCAAACAACTCAAAGAGCCTACAATCAATAATAAAAACAATATTAAATACCACAGAAAAAATTTGAAAACCTAGAAAGATAATGTAAAAAAGGCTAACCTGTTTTGAATATCTGGTGGCAGTCCTAAAAGCCGGTTCAAAAAACGTCCAACATCATGCATATCTGAATCAACTATGCGGCCAGAAAACTTTCCAGAATCCTTGCCATTACCTGTACACAAATGAAACAAGAAACCGGTAAGGATAACACTACAAAAGATAAGAGTAAAGTCTATTAATCAACAAGTGTGTTGCTAAAAGTAAATACCAATAATGGTGTCTCTAACTATGCCGACAGAAACAAGAGCAGCTCTTCCCTTTTCAATAAAATCTCTGATTGTGGCAGGATTATCAGATGAACAATTTGGTGGGACTACTGGAAAAGTATCCTAAAAACAAGGTTGTCGTTGATTTAATGGGGTTTAACATCAAGCGAAAGCATAAATGGAAAAGAAATTTTTAAAAGATAAAAACCTGCTCCATAAGTCCCTTGTACATGATCACCAAGGCCTTTTTCCCATATGCACTATCATAATTATAGGCGCTTAAAGATGGTCCAGCCCTGAAATATCATAAAGAGAAAAAGATGATAGAGAAATACTTATCTTGAACTATATAAAAACGCTAGTACGCTACCATCAAAACATAAACTTACCGCCGATCCCCCTGAGTTAAAGCTCCAAGTGACTCTAATCGCTTTGCAACTATGGAAGCAAACCGGCGTTCACCTCCGAGATTCGTGAATAGTAACCTATAAGGTACATGAATCAAAATAGGAGCACAAGAAACATAAGTACCGCATATCATTGGTCTTGGTGCAAAGCTTCATCACAATTACAATTGCCTACAGTGATGTATTGTCATATGATAAATTGAAAAATCAAAGGCTTGAATCCGAATTAACAAAGTTTAAAACCCTAACAAACAGTTCTTAAGAACCAATTGATGGGTAAATATTTAACCATCCACGTGGAAATTGATCATTTATTTCATCCCAAGAATGTGAGTTAAAAAGAACTTTGCAAGAAATCAATCCATATTAGCAATGTTACAAGAGCAATAGAGATGAAAATTTGGTAAAAGCATAGCAGATCATATCTACCTGTACTCGGGTGCAGAGGCTTGATTCGAACGATGAGTCCTTCCAAATTGCTGAATTGCACGATCAGCGCTCCAAGGTAATTCTAAAGTTACATGGACCCTTCTTTTCTGGCACAGAACACAAGAAAGATACCATTACACAACTCAAGGATGCAAGATCTCCAAAGTCCAAGTAAATTAAATACATAAGTACCTGGTTAAGGGCTCTTCTATCCGCCTGCAAAGAAACACCTGCTGATCCAGCTTCAGAAATGATGGCAACCAGTTTCTTACCATCCATGAAGAGTTTTTTTTCGTGCATGTTGACCATTTCCATAGTCACATCCTTCCTGTATAAACATAGAAGCATGCATCAGCATCCTAAAAGCAAATCAAATATGATACCATCGTTAATCCGTCGTAAACTCACGTGTTTCGTGCCTGATAAGTGACTCCTTTTCCATTTGTAGCCCTAACAAGCATACCTCGTCGCCCTGTTATTTCTGCAACATTACCAGGGCCTCCAAGCTGCATTTAATTGTAAAGTAAATTAGAAAAAGAAGAATCACAGAAGCAAGCAAAAAATTCACATATAGCATAACCACATTTATAGAATACCTGATCAATAATATCATCCAATGGGTTGTTTGGAAGATCAAATGTACGGATTATATCCAAAATTTTTGACTTACGTTCTACAGCTGCTTCATACCTAACACATTCACAGAAGATCAAACTAGGTAAAACTGCTTACTACTGAATCAGGTTAATATAGCTCTGTGGAAGTAAATTCATGGTAATTATTTAAAAGATCAGACTTGCTACAAGATGTAGCAAAACTAGCTGAGGGCAATATATAGGAGCATCAGGAAGGCAACAGATAAGAAGGAAAAGCAACTGGTGCACTTATACAGCCACACCTTCGTAGTAATTCTGCTACATAAATATGTCTTGCTTGAAGATACTCCTCTGTTTTTTCCTTACAAGAATGACACGACCAATCGGAAGATACCGCATCCGTTTCTGGAGGCACTACACATGCCGGATGCACAAGTTGACCACAACATGAACACTGGAGCAATTTCTTCCTTTCCTGCATAAAAAAGATTAGTAACATACCAAAGATAAGAATCAAAAACCGATTACCACACGGACAACAAGGTATAGCACACATACAGCCTCTGAGTTGCATATGTTGCATATCTGAAACTCATCATCAGATTCCACAGATTCATTGTCAGAATCAGCTACTTGGTTGAACAACAGATTAAAAATACCATTAGTTCAAGCAGTAATTCAATGGCAATAATTCAACTCAAATTAGAAACACCATCACACCACTTATTCGAATAAAAATCACAATACAATGTTAGCCAAACAAAGAAGGCGGTCTATTTGCACAACTTACATTCAGATTCTTCATCACTCTCAGTATCACTTGCAGCTTTCCTTGCAGCTTTCCTGACCCTCCCTTTGAAAGAAACATCAGGATTTGCTGAATGCCTCTTACGCTGAAGTTCCTTCACACTATCTTCTCCTACAAAGGATAACACACAATACCTATTATTGAAAACTGAAGATAAAAACAACGCCACATCACATAAGCCAATGAACACCTGGCAGAGATTCAGGTTTTTCAGGCAAAGGATAGTTCTCTTCAACAAATTTAAGCAACAGCTCACGAGGTCCAGATATGAAGTCCTCAAGTTCTATCCCCTACGGTGAAGAAAGATAGAAACGAAAATCAGAATGCATGCATCTTGCATTTAGCATGCAATAGAAAAACAGACTCACATATTTTGTCACTGCTTCCTCAGTTCTTGCCTCCCCGGTACTCTGAAGACCAATGACCACACACTTGTTGTCCATTAGTGCCTGCTTGGCAAGGCTTACAACAGCAGGCACTTTTGCTGACATGCATACATACCTAAAGAAACGCTAGAATATAACAGAAGCAACAAAACATACGAACATATTATTGTAACCACAGAGGAAACATTCAGGTACATATCTCCATAAAATCAAACTTAAACTAGCAAACCTGATGGCTCGCCCAGTATAATCTCCACAGCTGACTGGAACTAGGCTTATCATCACCAAGAAAGGCACTTGCAGAAAGCAATTCAACCCTCAATTCAGCCCAAAATTCAGCTGCTTTTTTGTAGATCTCCTGCAATTAATCGAATATAACGGGAGCATGAGCAAGAGCAAATCTTTTAGATGCATCTTCTACATGAAAATATGCAGAAAACTAGTTGGTACCGTCATTTTGGCCTCCAGTGGAACCTCACGAACTTCAAATTCTGCTCCTTTATAACTCAGAGTCCGACATACATACATCCCTCTGCAAGGTAAATAACCTGATTGGTAATGTAATCACTTAGACAAGTTAAATGATATATGCTAAGGGCCAACCTCGCTTTCATGTCCATGGCAACAAGTTCAAGTGCCCCTACTCCTCCTTTATCAAGAGCAACTGCATAGACAAGCACACAAGTTCGATAAAGGTATTACTGATAAACAGATAGTATTGATAACTAAACAAGGAAGAAATAAACCGGCATAATAAATTCACAGAGCCTGCAGGTGAAGCACGTAAATGTGTAAGTCCTGAAATTCTATAGAATACGTATTTAATACCTATTATTCAAATTCTAAAGAGTCATGTTTAGTTGTATGGTTATTAAACAACAAGCATTTTGTCCCCAAAAAAAAGTTGGGATGGGATAAAACTGAAGCCAAAAAAGATAATATAGGTCAAACCCAAAAGCAAACATAAAGCACACCCAGGGTTCCCTAGCATGCACGACAACATCCAAGGTTTAAAAGTACGGAAACGAGCCTCAAGGCGTTTTCCCTTCGCCTCAAGAGGCGTAAGCCTCGAGGCGAACCGAGGCGTAAGGTCGAGGCGAAGTTAAAAAAATAATATAAAAATTATGTATCTTATAAAAAAAATCCAAAAATAACCTATTAACCAAAAATAAAAGAAAAAAAACCATAGTCACATGGATATATACTATACTATTATTTTTATTATTTTATTATATTACAGGTATATAATATACTCCACTATCCACATCACATGGACCACATATTTGTTTCTTTCAAATCTGAACACACACACCACCGTCTCTCTCTTCCTTCTATCTGTCTCTCATACACACCCAACTCCCCGGAAGAAAAAAAACCCCACAAATAAATCACAGCCGCTGCCTTCATCTCCGGCCGATAAAGGAGCGAGTTATCAAAACCAACATCAATATTCAGTCTCGGGCTATGGATGGTCATCAGAAAGTCCGGAACGCGTTTTTTGAAGACCGGAACGGAGATCTGATGGCGGCCGGAACATGTTTTTCCGGCAATGGATCATCTTCTTCTGTTAGATTGGTTTTCTTCAAGAATTTCTGCTTTAACTTCCTATTATACATGATAAAACCCAAAAAAAAAAGAAAATTCCGCCTCAGCCCCACGAACCGCCTCATACGCCCCTATACTGCCTCATGCACCCGAGGCGTGCGCTCCAAAACAGACCCCTGAGGCGCAGCCTCATAAGCGTTTTATGTCCGCCTCACACCGTTTTTTTAAACCATGACAACATCATCTAAAGTTAGGTCCCATCATGCTCATCTATCTTACGCCTCTTATTTATACCATGGTTCAGATTCATAACCATCTTGTACCAAACTCTGAAGCTGTATTTATTCCACTCCTAATAAACAATGGTCCTCACCCACTCAAACAGCTTATAATAAAAAAAACAAGCATTTTTCATGTGAACAGCACCATTAAGAACTCTGGCGATGAGCACTATTCACATCGCTAATGGAAGAGGCCGAAGAGCCCTTTCCAGTGTGATTGTTTTTCATAAAATTCAAAATATAGGAAGCAGGGAGGCAGCATTCAAAAAGATGGTTGACAAGTGCATTCAGATGGATCTTTATTTTCAAACAAAGTTTAGTATGCACACATTGCTTCTTTCATCAAAGCATCCATAATTGAAACTGTACAACTAAAGTTTAGGCACAAAAAAAAAGAAGATGGTAAGTGATGAGTTAACAGAAAAGATTAAACATGCAGCCAGATTTCACATGACTTCAAAAAACCAAGCACCTTGATTTCATAACTCACTTCACAGAAAAACAAAGTTAAAGTTGTATCAGCTAAAACAAGTTATGCAACTAACATGTGATGAATTCTTTCGTGATGCGTCAGATTACATGGTTTCTAATTCTTCATCACTATAGAGTTTGACAGGAAAATTACAGTAAAAGAAATGAAACTAAAACTATAAGGTATAACCATTTAAATATTTCTTATAATTATTCAGAGTTGTTCTATTTCACTAAACAAAAACTACTCGAGAATAGCATGATAATCAGGATAATTATTCTATTCAGATGTGTGTGGAATAGGTATATCCAGCAAGCAGCAACCTTGTGAGATAGTCACATCCAGGGTCCTATATTGATTAAAATTGAAAAGGGCCTTTGATCTAACGATATCAAGGTGAGCCACCAATCAAGAGAGTGGGTTCTAATCCCATAAATGTGTATATATGTGATGATGGTGTGTGAATATTTCCCTTTCAAAAAACAACCAGGTAACCCTTTCGCAAGGAAACACAAGAACCATGTACACGTACCGAATGTGTCAGCGGTGATATGAATCCAGTATACAGGTTCAGCCTCTTCAAGATATACTAATATTTGGGTGTGGAACACACGTCTATTTGTGTTATAGAAGAAAAAAATAGCTTACTATTATAATATATAACCGAACTTTTTAGATCCATTACAAAATAATATATCGAACTACTATGTAACACATCTTACAAACAGAAAACCAAATACAAGTAGTCCATAGATATCAAGCAAACTTGAAATAAAAGAGAAACCTACTAGAGACAACAGCAATATAAAAATAAAACCATCAAAACTTCAAACCGGGATCTAGAAACCAGAGACAGTGGGGATCAATCAACATAAGGAAACTCATATTTGTGAAGTTAAATGTGAATGCATTTGTGTTTATAAAACAGACACGCAGTGTGTGTGTGTGTGTGTCCACACATACAGAATATGCAGACACAAATACGAGCATAATACATAACAGCTTTTGATATCAAAAAAGAATATTCACCAACAATAAAATGATATGAAATGAGTTCAAGACAATGCATTTATACCTAAAAATTCACGGAAACCATCAAAGGATGTTCCAACTCCCCAAAGACCAAGCCGGACCATATAACCCAAATTTCTGGGTTCGGATGCACCAGTTGCTGAACAATAAACAACACGTCCTTCAGGAAGTTTTGCCTGATATATATTGAACCAACACCTCTTAGAATCTGTCGAGAATTATATCGCCAAATTATGCAAAAACATTAGTGCATGAGACCTGAAGATCAAGAACCGCTTCACCCGTTCGTGTTGGTTGTCCTCCGGCTTCAGGTATCAAATTTTTGGCCTTGTGGCACTACATTCAAGAATATAAGGCTAGTCAGAAAGCACTAAAACATTACATGTTTCCCCCTTCTCTTTTTTATCCTTTGGGTTGAGAAAATAACTTCCTACACTCTTCACTTATGTTACTGAACTGACAAAGCTAACTTTTTGGGTAAAGGGTTTATACCTGGTGAATTGTATTTACGAATAATCAGAAATTACAATAAAGTTCAAATGTTACAAGACATGCCTTCTAACCATAAAAGATAAACAAACCAACTGAATTAAAAGCTAACTTAGCCCTCCCAACCATAAAGACCCCAAAAAGAGGTCGAACACTAAGTAGTCAATTTCGGTGAAATTTCGGTGGTATACCACTGAAATTTCGGTTTTCGGTCCTCTTATGGAATTTCGGTCCAAATTTCGGTCCCGAGATTTTCGGTGAAATTTACCGAAATACCACCGAAATCGGTCAAATTTCGGTCAAAATTTCGGTGGTATTTCGGTTTTCCAGGTTTTTTATTTTTATTTTATTTTTTTTTAATTATTTGTTTGTCCAAACTTAAACACAACATAATTAACACTAATTTTTACAAGTATTAAGACTAATCTATCAAATATTGATACTTTTAAGCTTGACTTTTGATATTTTGATTAAGTATTAAGTATTAATTATTACATAAATATAGATATTGCATAATATTAAATTACCGAAATACCACCGAAATTTCAAAAATTTCAAATTTCGGTCCTTGACCGAAACACACAAATTTCGGTCCTTAACTACATAGGAGTCCATAAAGTTGTTCCTTTTGCAATCTGATTTTGATTGGTATCAGAGCCTTCATACTCTACCTGTGAAGAATAGATAGCAAGATAAAGTTATCGTTGCTAGCGCTCAAGGAAGTGATGAGGTTATTAATGTTAGAATCTGGGCTGGATCCTTCGTCGGCGTTCAAAGAAGCAGAGGACGAGAAGAACACTAGCGACATAGAGGTAGGAAATAAGGTATGGGAGCACATGTAAAGATAAAAGAAAATACGAAGGGTTTACAAGAAAAGGTAAACTATTCGATTTTGGAAAAGGGATTGGTAGAACTGAAGAAGAATTATATAAAAGAAAAGGAATATAATCCACCCGCTGAATCGGAAAACCCAATTCCAGTTTAAGAATAAAGAGGGCAATCTTCACCAAATTGTCACTTATATGTTCAAAAATATTACTTATGAGACAATGGACCAATTGTTATACCCTACAAATTTGAGCCAATCTATGAAGATAAATCGTTTCCCAAAGGTTGCCACTATGCTTCATGGGTTTTAGACTTTTAGTATCCCCAAAAGCTATGTAGTCAATAGCGGCGCTATAGCGGTTATCGGGGGTTTAGGCAAAATAGTGGTCAAAATAGCGGTCCTGCTATTATTGGTGATATTTTACCGATAAAAGTGCTATAGTGGTCCAAATAGCGGTGCTATATCGGGGTTTTTTTTTTTGGCCCAAACTTAAACACAACATAATAAACACTAATTTTTGCAAGTATTAACACTAATGTTTCAAATATTG
>JAOEHQ010047076.1:0-11075 GCA_025447715.1 Asclepias incarnata
GAATTGAAAAGGGTCGACCGACCAACTACCATGATTGAAGATCAGTACGTCGCCTATTTGAATGAGAAGGTCGACAAAGTGAAGTTGGCTATGGACCTAATTCGTGAAGTTGGTAAGACGTTGCGATCCCAGAGGCCCCGGTAGGAAATTTGGGTCAATACGGTTGATGAAAACAAGCCGGTCGATGAAGTGCAATCAACAGTCTCCCAAATGCATCAGGATCGTATTGAACATCCATATCGTGACTATGTTATTGGAAAACAGTGATGTGGATTCGTTGTTTTTAGGAATTGTAGTTTTTATTTTTAGGAATTGTAGTTTTTATTTTTAGGAATGCTTTTTTATTTATTTATTTTCGGAGTTGTAATTTTTATTAATGTAATGTTGTTTTCTTAATTTTTGTGTTTTAAATAAATGAAAATGATGTGGCGATGATGTGGCAGAGAGAAATTGAGGATTTGGTGAGGATGGTGGTATTAGTGTTAGGGTGAAATCTTGGGGAAATGCTGAAAGTGAAAAATGATGTGGCGTCGATGTGGCAGTCCAAAAAGTGAGGATTTGCCCTCCTTATTGGCATAGGCCTAAGGTTAATGGGTATAAGGCTGTTTGGAGCCTTAGCCGCCCTTTGAAGCCCCCCTTGCCGCCCCCAATAGGACCCCCAGGGGAGTTTTGGGCAAAAAAATTTCCCTCTCCGTTTGATATTTGCCGCCTCATTTCTATTTGGTTGTGAGTGTGTGTATATATATATATATATATATATATATATATGTATATATATTATTATTATATTAGCCACCCATTGCCTCCTTACTTCACTATATTTGGGGGCTTCTTCTCCTCTTATGCAAATGTCACGTGTCGCAAGACGCCCTCCCCATCAAAACGCCTTATACCTCATAGTTTAAGTGTCATGCCCTTTTTCAATTTAAGTGTGTATTATACCCGCTATCCATTAAGGTTCTAACCAATTTAATTTCATACCTCAAATTTAAATAATAGGAAATTATTTTAAAGACAAAACTACAAAAATAATTAATAACCTTTAAATTCTTGGGGTATTACCGTTTGTGCGAGAGAAAAGGAGAGTGCCTAACAAAATAAAATAATGAATGACAGTTTTGTACATTTGCATCTTTTTTTTTAACATTTTCAAAAATAAGGATTATAATTTTTATAAAGGAGTAAAGATATGAATTGCAATTTAAAAATACAAAACATATATTAAACGTTTTACACTCTTGTTTTTATTTTTAGTTTTAGTTTTACCTTATCTACCTCCTCTCAACAACCAAAAACCCCATTATAATTCTTCTTCCATTTCCATATTCATTTCAAGTCAATTCAATTCCACTCTCTCTGAAAACAAAAAAATGACCCCAAAAGAAAACCAACCAACATTAACTTGGAAACACATTCCGGGCCTTGACCTTGGCAGCGGCGGTGGTAATGGGTTCGCTTGCATATCAAAAAACAATATAGAATTCGCACCAACAACAACACAGCTGATGAAACACCCACTTGCTGTGGTTGCTTTGGTCCCTAAAGAAGCTGCCCTTTTCGCCGCAGGTGCAGTTGCTGGTGCTGCTGCCAAGACTGTCACTGCCCCTCTTGACCGGATTAAACTCATCATGCAGGTCTATTTTTTTTTTTTACCACCTACTTTTCTTTTAAAACTAAGTTTGTTTGGTGGTCTTGATTGATGTTGACAATTATGTTTGGGAATATGTCATAGAATATGGACATACTTTGGTGTTTGTTGTCCTACTAGATTGCTACCGTTTTCAGCGGTTTTTAAGGATTTTTGGCCACTTTTAGCGGTTTTAAGAGTTTTTGACATTTTTAACCGTTTTCATTTCCCATTCACTTGTACAAATACGACTTCATAAGTTTCGATGCTGGAAAAATGTTTCAAAAGTTTAGAGTTAGTAACGTTGACTGGTATCCCATATATTTTTGACCCCTAGCATCATTTTTCAAAGAAATTTACACTATATGGATTGAGCGGACCCGTAGCTGGACTACCCCTACCTTCAATGTAGTTCCGCCCTTGCTTATAAGCTTATCGGGACTTAAAGTTGAAAAATAAGCTCATACGGCCAAAAAAATGGTTTATCGTAAATAAGTGGAACCCAAATAATCTAAGCCAAAAACTCCATTAAGTCATTGGGTTACCTCATCGCCCGGTCAAAAAGTCAAGCTGATGACTTAAATGAGACAAAAATAACCCAACTTTTAGTGACCCTTTGGAAATTTTTAGTATGATAATCAATATGTGAGAAAAGGAAAAGTAGGTAGATATCGTATAACATTTACGCATACACGTATATGTTCGTATATGATATGTTCTCCATGTCACTAACTTGACTTGCTAAATCGGTCATCATGTCAACTAATGATTAAAATGGGACAATAAAACTAACTTCTAGTGACCTGTATAATGATCAATTTGGGGCAAATGGTTAAGTATGTATATATTATAGGGATTTTGCCAATTATTTTGAATATTTTGCTAAGTGGTATTTTTTAGTTTTTGGATTTTATTATTGTGTAATGGTAACATTAGTCTTGGATAGATAATATGTATTATGTGTTCATGAGATTATTAGATATTAAGAATAAAGTGCTAACTACTCCAAAATGTACTGAGTGCAAACTGCTCCACAATGTACCAACTTGTAATGTTTTGCTATTGTGTGTATCCAACTTCCGGACTATCTAATGTGTGTAGCAGTTTTTTTTATTGTTCACCTTTTAATGTATTTGACCTCTTATAACTTGTAAACCGGTGATGTGGCACCCCTTTTGATGATATGACAACTTATATGGCCGATATATCAACAAAAGTGCTAGTTACCTAATGATGAGGTAACCGAATACACACAACAGGCAGTTTGGAAGTTCGATATACACAATAGCAAAATGTTACAAGTTGGACGCATTTTGGTCCAGTTATCCCTTGAAAAGAAGATGTTGCTACTTTTATAGGTTTTTGAATATTTTGTGTAGTCCCATCTTAATTTGGTAATATCATTTTAAAGCTAAATCCTTGACATGAAGACATGCTAACGTCCACTTATGTTTAAATTTATGGTGTGAATTCTATTGATTTTGCAGACTCATGGACTAAGAGCGGGGCAAGAAAGTGTAAAGAAAACAATTGGATTCATAGAGGTATTTTATGCAAGTTCATATTACATAGTATAATATTTCTTGGGTTATTGTTGTATTGTGTTCGTTAATTATCTTTATGTTTAGCTTATAGATATTGTGCATAATCTCTATGATTTGTTTGGCTATTGCCACTCAGCTACAGTTTACTGGGTGATTATCTCTCCACTTTGTATTTCATTTCTTACAAATCGTTATTATATGATTTTAGATACTTTGCTGTCGCTTTTGTCCACCACATAATTATAATCCCTTCTTCTGTTTTTAATTTCCAATTATAGACGTTTCGTATCAACTCCAAAGTAGCTGTTTGTTTTGTTATAAGATAAGAGTTATCAATCTCTCCATTTTTCATCTTTATGAAGTGTTAATAGTAACGATTTGGCCCACAAGATTCCCGTATTATGATATTAGATAAGGGTATTTTAGACCTTTGATTAATAGTCGTATACGTCTATTATCTCGCATATTTTCCTTCGGTCTCAAAAATGAAAGTAATATTTGACTTGAGACATATTTTATCGACCATTTTGATGTCAGTCAGATATTAAATATGACTTATTGACAGATTGGAGGAATTTGTACCCTAAATCGATGCTATCAGTGTATTGTTATTTTGCGATAGTAAATTACTAATGGCAAAGTACTCAACCTTGTTCATACAACTTACCAGTGTCCCTTTTTAATTGGCTTATCCACTTGTGTTGGGTGCCAACCGTGACCAACATAGCCGTGATCAACGAACTCGGAGTGGTGGCTTGAACCAAAAAAAAGGTGCCAACTGTGACCAACATAGCCTTGACCAAAGATGATGTTGGCTCTTCAAAGGGTGGGGTATTGTTACGATCCCACATCAGCCAATATGGGATTGGTTGGTGAAACATAAGTCTAGGTGTCCCCTCCTCCTTTGAACTAGCTTTTTGGAGTGAGTTATACACCTAGCTTATGGCTTGATGCGAGCCTATTATGGGATTGGTTTGTATCATGTTGATAGTTGAAATTTGTTGCAGGCAGTTATTTCCGTTGGACAGCAAGAAGGTGTAAAAGGGTACTGGAAGGGTAACCTTGCTCAGGTGCATTACCCCGTTTACTTCATATTTAGGATTATTTCATTGATTTGTTTTCAAGGTTTGAGTATTGTAGTTTGTGTTTGATGATAAGTAAGATTACTGTTTGGTTGCAGGTGATACGTATTCTTCCCTATAGCGCGGTCCAACTATTTGCTTACGAGTACTACAAGGTATGTGAAAGCTTGTTTGAGAATAATTGTAATTGTTTTGTCTATTTTTCTTTAAGGGATATTTGGGTTTATGTTTTCAAACTGATTTTCTGGTCAATCACTACTTGAAGTTGCAATCAAGTTTTAATAATAACTCTTACATGTTGGATAAGCAAATTCTGCTTTGGAAACTAATTATTAAAGGTGTTTCTAAACATCTGCAACAAAACTTGATTACCTTAAGGTACAATCGGTTACCTATTTCATCAATTAAATCTTAGATAGAATTTGCCGAACAATCAAGATCTGATTATCACAGCGTCAAACAGCATAGTGACCAAAGATGATAGTACAGTGCGGCAGTGCCAAGCAATACAAATTGCGACTTTCTTAGACCATATGGTCTTTATATTTCCGGCTGCCTTTCATATGATATGATGAAAATGCAAATATGATTGTGGGTCCCATTTACTTTATGCAAAAGAAATGAACATGGAACCTGAAAAATGGATGAAGATGGTATGCACAAGCGGCATCTTAAATTCATGATAACTCCGCAGAAACTTTTTAGGGGGACTGATGGCGAACTTTCTGTTATTGGGAGACTAGCTGCAGGTGCTTCTGCTGGCATGACTTCGACTTTTGTAAGTTTACCTTCGAAATTTGAATTATTCATTGTTCTGCTTTGTCTGATGATCTCAATACTCTGTCTTTGATATTGCAACAGTAGTGTGGTTTTCTTTTTGGGTATGTACTTCTGCTCCATGAAAGTTTGAAAGTTGACTTGACCATAGTTGAAAGTGTTTTGACTGTATGTCAAATATCTAAAAAACTACAGTGTCTTGTGTGTGTGCATGTGTGCCTTTTGTGTATGTCATATAAATATTTTGTTTTTTAATAATTCATACAATAATATTAAGACTATTTTCAGGTGACGTATCCATTGGATGTCCTCAGATTACGTATGGCGGTTGATCCCGGGTATCAAACTATGACAAATGTGAGAATGCTGCTACTATTAGTGACAGTTTTGACTTTTGACTCATTTGGGCAACAGGTCAAACTGGCAATTAAGTTGCACAAAGTCTATTTTAATGAACTCAACCACCTATATCGTTATATTCTAAAATTTAGATTAGTATCATAGTCTTAATTAATGCATTAGTTATTTATCGTTTTTTTTAATAGATGGTCAAAAAAATGTTTGTTGATCAACCTGACCCGGGCAGCTCGTTTTGACTGTAGTAAAAAATGACCCATTACCCAACCTGCCCGGCCAACCCATCTTGCCCGGCCAACCCATCTTGCCATCTCTATGTCTGTTGTCTGCTTAAGTTAAATGTTTGTTTCTAAAGTTGGGTGATGCTCCACTTTCAGGTTATAGTAACTATGCTAAAAGAGGAAGGAGTGGGATCTTTCTATAGGGGACTTGTACCTTCTCTCATTAGTATAGCTCCCTACGTTGCAGTCAACTTTTGCGTTTTTGACTTGTGAGCTTACTATTACATTACGAGGGATAAGTTACTTCCTTGATTCCACATTAAAGATGTTAACCTCTCAAGCCCAATGTCCACTTTTCAAAATCAAAATTGATAAACTACGGTTTTTTCAAGGTCTTGTATGGCAATGCTTTTGTTTCATAGTATTGCATTTATATACAAAACAACATTTGACAAGCACCTCTTTTTTAAAAAAATCAAAATCCTTTGAGGAATCTTGTAATTGGGTGTTACGTATTATGAACTTTATTTTGATTCTCTCGTGAAAAATAAATAAATAGGTAAATAAATTAAAGACCCCTTGATTGTTTGATATCTATGTGGTTGAGTTTTCAACCCGTTGAAACTCAATTTTTGGTTTTTGTTTTATTTTTTAGACAAAGAGACAACCTTACCGATCACAACTTTGCTTAAAGAAGTTAAATGTTACCGAACGTGGTGTTACTTCGCCATATTTGAATCCTAATATTTGACTTGTTTAATCAATATCAGGGTGAAGAAGTCTTTGCCTGAAAAGTTCCGAAACAAAACTGAAGCTTCCCTACTCACAGCCTTTTTGGCAGCTAGTGTCGCCACACTTACCTGCTATCCGTTGGACACTATAAGGAGGCAAATGCAAATGAGGGGTACACCTTACAGGACAGTTTTGGATGCTTTTCCTGGTAATTTCATACGGTTTTGTCATTTAGGCTCTGCTCTCTTAAGCCAGAGTTATTTATGCTCGTTAGTCATTACATTGACAAGCGTGGGCCAAACTAGGCTCATGCTTGGCTTGAGTAGTCAGGTAACCTTGCTTGATTCATAATGGCCTTGCCAAGATTTATAATGAGCCGGTTGAAGACCTTCCATGAGTTGGCTCATCTGGTCATTGCTAGCTTTAACCTACAAAAAGAAAAATAAGCTAAAATATCACATTTGGCTAAAAACAGAAGTCTACATTTGAATCCCGTGCATCAAGTTTGTGATACTACCCCAACCAGATTATTATTTTGGCATCTTTTATTAGTATATTCAGGAAATTATTATTTGGAGTATTGATATGGTCTTATTAGGTAACTATTGAATTATGAATAAACTACAAGATACTTATCCTACAAGAATTAGTACTAGGTTATTTTAGTATAAAGAGGGATAGGGCTTTAGGGTTGTAATTCGATTATGGATGAATTGAATTGAGGTCTTAACTATTAAGACTTTTAGGATATCCTTGCTTCTCGAATTGCAAGAACCCTTTTATTGTTTTCTTTGTTTATCGTGCTTATTAATATGAATCCACTTTGGTTTGTATCAGTTTGTTATCTTTGAACAATATTTTTGGTTATGTATCCAAGCTATGTGTTTATGTTTAATGCTTCTCTTTTCTTTTTTTTTTTATTTGGATGCCTATTCAGATGCACTGTGCATTCATATTTTTTGTTCATCCATGATTCATTGTTGGCTTGTGCATCTATAACTGAGAGATGATAAACCGTATTAAAATATGCAAATTTTAATCTGGAAAGTATTATTTTTGATTTGAAAAATCCGAAGTTGAATCCTTTTTTAGCAGATGGAATTTTTAATTATTGTAATAATTTTGTTTCTTCAATTTCATAGAATGTCATTTGCCATCTGATTGGATCTTCTTGTGCAGGTATTATTGCTCGGGATGGTGTCTCTGGCTTATACAGGGGTTTTGTGCCAAATGCGTTGAAAACTCTACCAAACAGCAGGTTTAATTAATATTTCTATGTTTCCATTATTCAACCTTCTTACTTAAGATTTAGATAAGTTGGCCAAATATTTTGCCTAGTCACATCAGATAAAAGGGGCAGGATGGGTGGGTTGGGTAATGTGTCAAAATGAATAATTTTGTGATGCAGATCGGTACTGGTTGACCTGACACTCCTTTTATCCATGGACTAACATGACCTCTTGCTTTGTTTTGTTTTTGCAGCATCAGGCTCACTACCTTTGACGCTATGAAGCGTTTGATCGCCGCAAGTGAGAAGGAGTTTCAGAGAATCTTGGAAGAAAACAGTAACGAACAAAAACTAGCTTCAAGTGGTTCCACTAGCTAGCTTATTCTTTACCTTATCGTAAATCTTTGGTTGTTTTATCGATTCTACACATTTTTTCTAGGGATATTGTTATGTGTAACTATGGCTCCAAAAATCAGCTTCGTCATCTATGACGCTTCATGATTGTTCACCAGTGTTGTAATATAGTTTGTTAGCTTTAATGTCCTTCCGCCTTCACATTAATCCAAGCATACGTTCATGAATGTTAATTCACTTGGCTCATTTCATATCTCTGTCTCGTGTTTGTTTCTAATTTCATTTTGTTTCCGTATTTCTGGTTGACGGATAGCAAACATTATAAAGCTTGACTGATAGTTTGCTGAAATAGGCCAAAAAAATACAAGGGTCTTGAGAAAATCATATTCAACTTTACTGTGGCAGTTATAATTCATTAATTTGTACAAGAAGGGGTTAACATAATTTTTTACAGCTTTTTTCAATTGAAATAAATTACTATATCATTTTGTCACATACATGCCAAGTAAAAGAAGTAATTATGAATGTTAAAATTAATTTTAAATAGTTCTACATGCGTCAAGGATTTATCTGAAGAAAAAAGATATGTTACAAGCCCCTTCTACAGCAAGGTATATGAGACATTAACTTTGTTAGTGTTTGCATAACATTCTAATTTTATATTTTGTTTCATTTTTACCTATAAAACTATGAATTATTGTCACAAGATTTTTCAAAAGTCAATGATAATATGAGTACTCATTTTAACATAAGGAAAACCTTCATCACATTAATGAACTCAAGTTACATTCTCAAGACGAAACGGGTCAATTATCTAGGGGTGTAAAAAAAAACTGTACCCAAATAACCCGATCCGACCCGACCCGAATGGGTTTGGGTCATATTGGTCACCTTTTTCGGGTTTATGTGGGTTATTTGGGTTAACCCGAACCCAAATCTTTTATATGGTTTGGTATATGGGTTAAACATAAAAAGATTTGGGTCACCCGAATAACCCGAATAAGCGTTTTATAATTATTTTTTATAATAATTTGATATTATTATTAGTAAAACTATACTACTATCAACCACCTTTATATTTTATAGTTTATACTACTTGATTAAAAATTGAAAGTGCACTTTTATATTTAAAAAAATGGCTAGTTACTTACAATAAGAAATACAAGTTGTCATCCATATTCTATAACTCCATATTCTTAAGAATTATATACACATTTTCTGTTTTGATTCTCAAAAACAAACCAAACCAAACCACACTTGCCTACAACTTATGATCCCATCACAAGTTGTCTTCCTTACACAACACAATATAAACTTTTTAAGAAAAATCCCTAACAATCAAAAGCCAAACACTTCCCAAATTTATTTGCTTAATATTTATTGGGTTTGAATTTAGATACCCGAAACCCGACCCAACCCAAATAACCCGAATATTATTCGGGTTGGGTTACGGGTTAGATTATATTCATGAAAAACTAGATAACCCGACCCAAATAACCCGACCGAATAACACCCTTATTCCCCTAATATATCTATTCTTAAATCTAAATACACCAATTAAGCTCCCAAAGAGGGAAAATAGTATTTAGTTAGAATGGTAAAATAGTAATTTACGTATGCTTAAATTTTTAAAAATTAAGACAATCTCTATATGCTTTATTAAAGAGTATAGATATAGAAATTCAATGTTGTCTAATTGTGTGAATTGTTTTAACGTTATATTAATGTCTCAAAAATCAATATTTGGTTTTATTCTATGAATGTTTTGTATGGATATAATGATGACTAAATGTTCGTTTAAACTTTCGATATGTCAAAATAAATATTTTTCATACTTTTATATATCATTAAACCTCGTAAGTAACAAGTACGAGTACAAATTCATACCCGATAATGGATACCTGCAACTTCGTGGGTAAAGAATTATTTGTGGGTAAGGGTGGTGCATAAGGGGTATGAGAACCCATCCCCCGCATGTGTCATCTCTAATGAGAAACTTTGTATCCCCGATATATGAACTTGAACCCGGAAAATATATATGATTTGAATACACAATATCAAAATCAAATACATTAACTTTGAGCTTATTACTTGGAGTTTTGTAACCGTTGTTCTTGAATCCTTTTATGGTAACTAAAACAGTCAACAGCAATTAACAACAAAACAATATTTAGTTTAAGCCAGATACAAGATGCAAATTTTTAATGATAAATTCTTTATTACTTTATCAACAAAGAAATATAAAGTGTAATAATAAAAAATTAAAAACCTGTTGTAAGTCCCTTAGCTACAAGGATCTACGAGATCAGATAACTAACAATCAAGTGCGGAAAATCTTAACTATTAGAAATCAACAATAACGTAAACACGAACACGAATAAGAAAGCCGGAACTATATATTACTTCAATAATTCGAATACAAGTAATACACCAAGCTCTGCTAAATACGAAAACGAAAACTAAAACGTAAGACTGATGGATTCTCTCCTGCCTTAAACATAAGGCTTAATCCTCTATATATACTAATCTAGTTGGACCAGACCTTAAACATGGGATTACGGGCGAAATCCAACTCGTCTGTCGCCTTAAGATACCAGACACACGAGTTTCAGCACTAGATGACAAAAACTTTATTATTTAATTACTTTATTACATAACAATGTAAATTAACTTTCTAGAATGTCGTTGTCACTTAAATCTGCACCAACAAACTCCTCCTTGACAACTGCATTTAGAAGTCTTGAGCAATCTTCAAAGTCTTCACTTGCAATGCATAGCCGTAATCACAAAGATGCACCAACGAATACCCTTTGACTATTTGATGTGTAATTTCTGTGCTAAGTTTATTGAATCATTTTGCTCGTAAAATCACCCAAGTTTTAAATTTATAAAACAAGGATATACTAATAATTATATTACACACGGGCAGTGTACCCTGTTGTATGTAGTATAGCTAGTAGTAAGCCCAGGATCGTCCACAGGGAAAAGTCTAGTTAATAATAATATTAAATTTAATCTGAAAAGAAGTGTAAAATTGGGGGGTTGTGACCGAGTTGTCACGTTGCCTAATAACTATAAGAGATCTTTTTGAAAGCTTTTAAATGACAGAAAATTAAAGTAAATTAAATGACCGAGTGCAAGTGGATGATAGGA
>JAOEHQ010047077.1:0-21995 GCA_025447715.1 Asclepias incarnata
ATATATATATATATATATATATATATATATATATATACTATATGGGTTGTGATATCTCCACAATAAATTTTTGTCATCCACAACAATGCATGTTTTATACAATTGTACAATGTACAGTATAATATGTACATTTGTTGTAAATGATTAAAAGTTTTGTAGATTTATCACTACTCATACTATATATACATATAGGAATCACTGATGTTTATATATATATATATATATATATATATATATATATATATATATATATGTCATTGTCGGAAAAACACATAGTGACTGTCATCGTCGGTGGTCGCCGGAGTAACAGGCGGTGGTGGTGTTTCCAGATTACTCTTGATGATGAGCACGAAAAGGGTTGTTTTTTTCTTTAATGAATTGCAAATGTATATATATATATATATATATATATATATGGGGAAGGTGAATATGGGGTTGTCCCCCATCTAAGCTTAGATGGGGAACCCCTATCATTTTAGTATTTTAATCATTAAAAACATGGGGCTCAAATCATTGATTTATTTGTAAAAAAATTATTAAAATATTATCATGTGAGGGGTTCCCCATCTAAGCTTAGATAGGAGACAATCCCATATTCACTTTTGCCTATATATATATATTAGTGAAGTGATCAAGTGAGAACCAAAAACAAGAATGAGAACTATGAGAACCACTAAAAAATCATCTTTTTTTTAAAACACCCATTTATTTATACTTTTACTTTTATTTCTTCTCTAAACTTTTCATCATCTTTCTCTCTCACTTCGAGACTCACAAACTCCGATCACCACCATCTTCAAGGGCGGAGCCTGTGCGGCTAAGAGCTACGCCCGTACCGTATCCAACCACCACCATCTCTTGGATCGCCGCCCATCAAATCCAAACTATTCCCAAATGCGTTTAGCCCCCAACCCCTTTATAAATTCATTGAGGTTTATGACCGATAAGGGCGAAGCCCCCTTGAACGGGCTACGCCCGTTCGACTAAGGGTTACGCCTGTACCGTCTTCATCCGTTTTCAACACATAACCCATAGAATTTTTAATTTTTTTTGAATTTTTTTTTTTTTTTGGAATTGGTTTGTATTAAAAAAAAAATCAAAAAATAAAACAAATAAAAAATAAAAAACCATACCAAAAAGGGGAAAGAGGGAGGGGAAATAGTGGTTCTCATAGTTCTCATCCTTGTTTAAGTTTTAACGTTAACCCTACCCTATATATATATATATATATATATATATATATAAATTTTAGGTTACCAATGATGTATTGAGTTTTATTGAGTGATGAAGGAAAACTGGTGTTGTTATGCGATTGAATCTGTTTCTTTAAGTAGATATATAAATATAGATTTAGATATGGATTGCATGTATAGATTCATTTTAGGTTATTATCACAAATGGTTTCATCGGGGTTTTTTTAATGTTATTTAGTGATTTGATATATGTATGTATATATTATAGATGAATGAATATATGGTTGGTTTTCCCGAGAATGAATGTATATATATGTGTGTGTGAATGAATATATAGAAATAGATGTCGATATAGATACAATTGGGGATTCCTCATTTTATTTCATAAATTCCATCTGGGTTTGAAGAACAATTGAGGAAGAAGAAACATGTTGAAATGACTAAAATGCCCCTTACGTGACTTGCACGTGGGAAGAGTTAACGACAGAGACGAATGAATTTAACGGAAGTCAAACTACATGGATGAAAAAAAACTCATTTTTAACGGCAGGGATGAGAAGTGTGCTTTTTAAACAACCACAGGGACGAAATTTGCATTTAACCAAAAAAAAAAAAAACTAGTACTCATTTCGTGCCCATTATTATTGTGTGTTACTATTTACGAAATACTGCGAATGATATATATTTAATTAATTAATTAAATGTCGGGTACCTTGCCCTCCCAAAAGATATGTTATTAGTATAAGATATCATCATGTATTCGACACATGAGACACTTGCTTAGAGAGAGGACTTTGTGGTTTATAGAATGACATGACCAACAACTTCACATAAAAAAATAATAAAAAAAAAATATATATATATATATATATATATATAAAATAAAATTAAAAAAAAAAAAAAAAACAAACCTAAAACAAAACAAAAGTACACAAATCGTAAAAAGGAGGGATCGTATGTACCCACCCAGTCACCCACTAGAGTAGATACACTGATAATTTACTGGATATTGGATAACCTAATAGTGGACTCAAATTATTCAGCATCTCTTAAAGAACCTGAAATCATAAAGCAACGGCTTATTTTGATTCTAAATAACAAGGCCATTGAGAACTTAGAGAAAATTACTACAGATAGTATCGTTGACATTGTGTTCGTCTACTTTTTGTAACTGTATTGGTAGTTAAGTTGTTTGCTTAGAATTTAGAAAAGGGCTTTTGTAACACTTCAATTGTCTATGATTCAAACAGAAATTTAAAAACAAGCCCTTAGCCCTCTACTGTCTAAACCAAGTACTGATATATCTTCCATGTAGAGATCTCAAACTACTAAAGAATTTACCGAATTCCTACAATGTGTAAATTCATAACCAACTTCTAGATATTAATTATATAATTCAGATACTAAGTATTAGGGATTATTGCAGAATAAAGTGTGATTTTGATTGCCTCTCTCCTTCCCCTTTCTTCCTTCCCTCGCTAGCCCTAGTGGCATCCCTATGCTTCCCTGAGTCCCTCAACCATACAAAATACTCTATTAGTATACAAGCTACTTTAAATGATAAACATAAACAAAGTATTCGGTTTCAAAACACTAGAAATCAACTAATTAGACGGATGAAGCTAATGATATATAACGGCCTAACCAGAACCAAATGCCTTGAAACTAGTTCAGATCTTCGGTTCAAATATATATTTTCACTTTCTTATGTCGGACCAGTTCCAACAATTGCTGCCATACTCACCCATGACCAGTCTATGCACCATGATCAAATAAGAAAACATTGTGACACCCACATACTAGTAGTTTTCTCACTTTGACATCAACAGCTCTATTGGCTTCATTGACCAAAGTTTATTTGGCGTACAAAAAGTTTTCCCATCGACACCAACCATTGTATGGGTTCCTTCAGGAAAAGAAAATCCTAATTTCCTATCTCATCAACTTTCCTTTTCTAGCCTGCTAGGAGACATGGCTGTATGCCTTCGACAGTCTACCAGATAGATGAATATAAAGACATTAAACTTGTTAGTCTAATTATGCAACTCAGTTTTATTTCTAATAAACTAGTGTGTTCAACTGGTGCTGAACATCATTTTGGCTATCCTTAAAATAAAAAATAAATAAATAAATAAAATAAATAAAAAAAAATTGTCCTGCTACATACTAACCAAATAAAGATGCAATCAAGTTTGTTCTGTGACAACCCGATCAAAAACATAACTCTCAGTTAGAAATTCAGAAAACCAGTCAAATAACACTCAAAAATATGCAAACTGTAAGGATTGCCAAATAGTGGGACACAAATTTAGCATCTTTTAAAAAACCATGACAACATATAATGAAGAAAAAAATTCACAGTAAATTGTTAATGACTTAAACTGAAACTCAAAAACAAGGCATAGTCCTCTGTTTTTAAAGCCAAATACTCGCATCTTTCCATGCATCGAAAAGTTTTTATCCTTGAACTTTTAGAGGTTGATTGTGAAAATCGGATACTGATCATTAGGGATTATTGCAGAATAATACTACACAAGTTAACTTCAAATCATCAAATGAAACATAAACAAACCCTTCCATTTCAAAAGCCTGGAAGTTATCTGATCCGACAGATATACTATCAAATATGAATACTGAGAACTTCAAAACCAGAAGCAAATTACTTTAAAATGGTCCATATCTAGTTACATACACGCCCATCTATGTCACCATGATCAGATAAAAATTATGTGACGGCAATGCACCAGTAGTTTTCTCAATTTGACATCAACAATTCTATTGGCTTATCTCTAGTTTCCTATTTTCATCAACCTTTCTTTTCATCACTACTTAGTGCACTAATCAATCACTTATCAAACTCCCCATCAATCACAATCATTCTTACAGGGTAAAAGCTGATGTGATAACTTGCAAGTCTCAAAGGGGTTATCGTCATGACTTACTGGTCCATGAAAGAGATGGTTAGGAAGACATAGAAGTTATACCTCAATTACCGTGAATTAGTTTTCTTACTAATAATCGTGCTTTCAAATGGTAGTGATCATCATTTTGTATTTCTTGTCATTCTTCCTCTTGGATAGCAGTTCCAATCCAGTTGACATATCCCCTTGATGCTATGAGTCTATGACCACAACTTTTTGTGGTCTACATATAAATGAAAAACTTGGCAGTAACCAAATAGGAGAGAGTATAATGTTCTATTGTTCTTTATCACCAGAATCCAAAATTTAAAGATTGGTTACGTTATTCCAGAACCTAAAAACCGTGCCTAAATAATGTCATATCTTAGGTATCAAGCCGGCAGAGTAGACTAATAATTCGCTAGATAACCCAAACCTGGAATTCAAGTTAATCTCTATCCATTCAAGCAAGTCTGACCTAAAAATATGTTAGCACGTCAAACAACAAAAAGTTTCTATTCTGTATGGCCATTGAGTAGATACAGAATACGAGTACTAATTTGACACTCTAATGTGTTCGTTGCTAATCTACCAGCTAAAGTGCTCAATCACAGAGTTTCATAACCATGTCAGTTTCTATCAAAAGGGGCAAATGCTAGTGATTAAACTGAAACTCAGCAATAAAGCATAGCCCCATGTTTCCTAAAGTAAGCAACTACCTTCTATCTGTAGAAAATCACGCTATATGCAACAACGAAACTAAAATTCCAGCAAATATAAGTTCAATAACAGCAACCTACATCTCATTGTATCCAATTATAAATGTTTAACTTGGTATAAATTAAACATAAAACTTACCTTTTGACGTACACAGCTTCCAACTTTTACTATTGTATAATCTGATAACTAGATACACGAGGCACATTACTACATTAGCATAACCAGAATTCAAGTTTAATACAAGCTAAGGGAAAGATCAGAATACACAAAATGTTTACTTATGAAGATAACGAGATAATCAAGAAAACAAGAAGGGGAACACTCTTTTGACACTACTGTATTCCTTGATAATAATCAACCAACTTACTTCTATTTATGTATAAAATCAAACAACGCAAGAATGTTGCTAAATTCCAACAAACAGAAGTTCAATGATAGAAATATCAGGGCAAACTACATTACAATACTAAACCTACAAACCTAGCATTCAACTTACGAAACTCTAGATCTTGCTATTGTATAATGCTATTTCAATTTGTAGCAACTAGACACTGGTATAACTGTATAAGTTACCACATAATCAAAATAACATACCCAAACAAGTTACCGGTTTCTGCCTTTCTGGTCACTGGGGACATTAAAAAGCAACTTTTACAATATTAAGAGCATCAAATATACGAAGGACGACCTAGTACAATCACAAACGTATCAGCAATTTTTCATCCCACCATACACACACACACCATGTTTACCTCTCTTATCACCCCGAACCCACTATTCCAACCACAACAATCTCAACCCACTGTTGATTATTGGGTTGCAGATCACGCAGACACCGGATGCTCTAATACATACCAAAATAGGCTTTTAAGTAAGATACACAAGTGTATAAATCGATACAGTCCTATGTTGAGCTCATTGCATAATAGTAGCATCAATTAGTAACATTCCTATATTAGCAACATTAATCACATAAACCAAATATATAGATATAGATAGATATAGATATAACATTTAGAATTCCAAACACCACACAATAAAAATCCATAAGCCACAGAAATTAAAAATCACATCAAAATATCATCATCACAAATCTAAAAAAAAGAGCTAAAATTATCAAGCCTCACTTTCCTCATCTTTAGCAACAGCACTGGCACCATCATCACTTACTTCATTCACAGATGACGTCACATTCACAGATCTAGCCTTAACATTATCAAGCATTCTCTTACTGATTTCCTTAGAGTAAACCTGCAAGATCTCGATTCCGTCATCTCCGGCGGCCGGAGCAGAAGATCCGCCGGCTGCAGTGAAAGCTTCTTCTTCGATCCGGCGAGCGATAACCTCAGCTTCGGTGGTCGGGATCTGGCCGTACCGATCGGAAAGGACGGATTTGTCGGAGAGAGTTTCGATGAGACGTTTGATGACGGCGTCGCGTGTTCGTTGTGTTGGTGGCCAAATGCTGAACGACATCGTTTCGAGCTTTTTAGTTGTTTCTTCAATTGATGATGTCTCTTGTTCTCCGGCGGTGGTGGTGGTGGTTTGTATTTCGGTTTGGTTTGTCATTTTTCCTTTTCTTTGGATCGGAAGTTTTTTGTGTGGGTGTTTTTGGAAGAGTGCAAGGAAAATGAGATGCTTTACAAATATATATGGTGTATATATGATTTCATTTCAGTGCCTTATACTACTGGGTTGTTTTTTATGTAGGTAAAAGGGTATATATATGTGGTAAGATGATTATATGTAGGTAAAAGGGTATATATATGTGGTAAGATGTTTGTATGTAAAAAGAGAAGATATTTGTATGTAAAAAGACGAATATACCCTCATGTGCAATGCACATGGGGGCTTTAACGGAGAGAGACTAACGGCTGTTAGTCAAAAGGGTGGGTAGAGTAATAAACGACAATCACAGGGGTATGTAATGATACAAATGAACCACGAGGGCAAAAATGCGAATAACGACAACCACAGGGGCACCTAATGAAATTTACTCTTTAATATATACTACATTCTTTTTCCATTACAAAATCAACAACAACAATAACAACAACAGTTGCCAATCCCTACTGAAGCGGGGTATGGGGGAGGTAAGATGTAGACAGTATTTCCCCTAATCAAAGGTAAAGAGACTGCTTCCATAAGGACATCCAGCCAAAGGGGGGAAGAATAATAATGTGTAAGGGATAGTAGAAACATACATAACGGCCGAGTATCGCATAGCTACATCTATGATTGATTATAGAAACAGAAAACATAAGGCATAAAAATATATCCAACAGAACGTTACAAATAAGAGCTTATTTGAGCATATTAAATGGAAGACATACATACAAATAGTAGATTATACATGGAAGGCCTAAGGTCTAATGGAATCTTGAACCTTGCAGTCACGCCCCTTGTGGGCTTCTAGTGGAATTTACCGGGTGGTGTGGGCTTGGGGAGGGGAATGGGTAGGCCCACGGTATCCAGTCCGGATATCCTGTGATCCGGCCCTAAGCCGTTCTAAAAAAAAAAAAAAAAAAAGAAGGTGATTAATCGATTCCTCCCAGTTGCCACATAAACCGCAAAGATTAAAACTAAAACAACAATTCCGAGACTGAAGGGCCATGTAAGTAGGAAGTCGATCTAAAGCCGCCCGCCACATAAAAATATTGCATTTTTTGGAGACCCCTTTGGCCCACTTGAAAATGAATCTCCCACTATAATCAGTGTCACTCCTTAAAAAAACTTTGATACTCTTGACCGAGAAAACCCCATTGTTGTCACCTTTCCACCTCCAAGAGTCGAACGAGTCATTTAAATGAACATTCTCAAGTAAACCGTGAAAGTTAATCCATTCAACCATGACATCAGAAGCGAATGGTGTAGAATACCACTTTTGGATACCAATGAATCGCCTAGTTTCCTCACAAAATCTATCCTTGACGATGCAATTCTTCACCTTCTCGAGTTTGAAAAGGGAGGGAAATAAATTCTTCAAACTATCGTCACCAATCCAATTATCAAGCCAAAAGAGGATATGATGTCTTCCCATCTTCTTTCCAAGTTTGTATAGGTTACTTTTTCTAATTAGTGGCTCATATTAACAAAAGCACGAAAATGGATCCAAGATTTCACCTATTATCGATTTCAATTTAACTTGGTTTAACCAAAATCATTTGGTTTTGGCCGGTTTATTTTCAAGCGAACCCAACTAGTTTAAAACGCCATCTTTCTCTATATAATCTTTATTTTTAAAATCTTATGTGGCAACCTTCAGAGCTTGCCACATAGGATTTTGTCTAATGTGTCGTTTTCATGTTTTTTTTTTCCAATTATAATGTGACAAATAAGAATCCATATAAGTATCTACATGGACATAGGATTTTGTCCTATGTGTCGTTTTCATTTTTTTTTCCAATTATAAATGTGACAAATAAGCATCCACATAGACACCATTAAATATTAATTATATAACTAATATTAACTAATATTTTTTAATTATAAATATGACAAATAAGTATCCACATGACATCATTAAATATTAATTATATTTTTTAATTATAAATGTAACAAATAAACATCCAAATTAACACCATTAAATATTAATTATCTAAGTAAAAAATTGTAAGTGTAGTTTGAACTCTCAACCTTTGAATCAAAGATAATGTAGTTTTCCACTATAACTAACATTCTAATGATGACAAACATTCAACACCATTAAATACTAGTATCTCTATAATCATCAACATAAACACTATTAAATGGAGTAATTAACTAATCAATTAAATTATTATAAAAAATCAAAATATATTATTAAAATTCAAATTTTGAAATTTCAATTCTTCTCATCACATGTCATTATTACAAACTAACTAAAAAACTACATTGTTAATACTAACGGCTTAGGTGATGATGTATAAGATGTATTAATTTTTTTTTTTTTGACTTTACAAATAATGATTGTATTTATTTTTATGAATATGATATTTATTATTTTAAATCTTTTTTTTTAAAGAAAACATTACAAAACTACGTTTAGTACTTTATATTTGCAATATGAAAGCTAAAATCTTGTTTTTCTGTTTTTTTAATTTTTTATTTATATTATTTTTATGTTGATTTATGTTAAAAATTTTATATTATTTATTTTATATTATTAAAGAGAATATTATGGACTACATATATTATTAAAGAGAATATTATGGACTACATTAGAAGCAATCCTCTCTAACGGTAGTTTCTCTCTATCTAGATCTAAGATTGAGACAAAGCCGTCGAGAAATTTTTATTTGAGTAGAGCTAAAGCTGTCATACCTCCCTCAAACCCCGGCTCTTGCCGGTTCAGTATGGTTGTTGTTGTTGTTGTTGTTACGTATTGTTACCCATCCTTATATTCGGACCCATCAAATCTCGGTCCAGAAACTTACTGCTACTTCCATTTACTTCAACACCTCACCTATCTGTATGCAGTTATTTTCCCCATCAATATTTACAGTTTCAATAGAATCTTAGGATCAGTATAATTAGTGGAATTCGTGTTATTAAGATTTAATATGCAAGTGTTTATCTTTTTCATATAAATATTATAATAATAATCTCTGCAGATTGAGGGTATTATTATTTTATTTTATTATTATATTTGGTTGAGGAGGAGGAGGAGGAGGGATGAATAGTAGTAACTCATGGAGGCAGAGAGAGCTTGTGTTTTTACTTTTTTACGCGGTTATCTTTTACATTATCGTCATTCGTTGTTCCCTTCAGCTGTCCCGTGGTACTTTTTATTCTGATCTTGTTAAATGTATATATATATATAGTAAGTAAGTAACACCTAATGCCGTCGGGTTTTAGGTCCCCATACCACGACGGTGTATGGGGGAGGTTGAAATGTAGACAGCCTTACCCTACGACGACGGTGTAGAGATGCTACTTCTGGGTTCTATCTTGGATAGAAAAGGACCTCAGGCCTTGCAAGGCATGGGGAGAGAACCCTTGACCTCCGGCCTTGCAAGGCATGAGGATAGAACTCTTGCCTCTGTCTCCGGAGGCAATAGTGTTAACCACTTGATCCGACCTATATATATATGCTTTATTTTGTTTTGTTAGATTAGGAACAGAAAGCTTTCATGATACCTTTTATTTGCTAAATTTTGATCTTTGATTTTGAATGCTGATTGATATAACCAGATCATTACGACAAGCTTTATGGTTTACGGCCTGGATTGATCTCGACTCAGCTTAACGTATGTTTCCTTTGTTGATGGATGTTATGTTATACAGTTTAATGGGTCTCGATTATAGGGTATTTATTTACATGAAATGTAGAGTCTTTGAAGGGCTGGATGTTTGTTAGTAGTGTATTTATGTGTATAGGATGATCTTGAGCCATGTGAGGTCACACACTTAGCTCATATATTTTGTGCAAGTTGTTAAGATTTGAATGGTTTTACACAGAGCCCGAAATCTTAGCCCAGACTATTAAACACGGGTTATTTTGGGTAAGTTTATAAATCCTTTGGGTTATTCTGGGTGATTCCTTATTCTGAAACGGGCAAGAATGGGCAGTGATGTTCTCTCCTTAATTTTGAAATGGTTCAGAATGGGCGGAGACTTCAGAATAGTTCGGTTTGTCGTTCGCCTATAAGTTAATCTTCGGATCACTTTTACAACAAGAGAACTTTTATGGTCTTTTTTTTGGGTTTCTGTTGATATAACTATAGCTCTATTCTATGTACTGTATGACATTAGAAGTAACTTAAGTTTATTATGGTAGAACATGCACTTTTAGATTAGCTAAGTCCCGTGGTTCCTTATTAGCATTACAAATAGCTCTTTATGTGATGATTAGACGTATGTTAGGAACCTAGAAGAATAACAATCTACTTTTGATGACTTTATAACTTATGAGCCCTCCATTTCTGTTCTTTTCATTCTCTTTTCTTTACAGGATGCTTCGGATGCACAATGGAGAAATTTCCGCAGCAATTTACCCATTCTTACCTTTGTTTTTGGACTTTTTACTTTGATTGCCAACCTACTGAGGGCATGCTATAATTTGAAGGCAGAGGGAATGTCTCTAGTTTGGCTTTTGATTTCGTTGGCATATCTTTCATATCTACACGGAGCATTGTATGTTCTCTATTTGATGCCTTTTTTTCCGATAGGACCTATAAATCCAGACGTTATACTTGAAACTAAAATCAGACATGGATATTTTTGGTTTTGTATTTTTAAAATTATACTATTAGATTTAAAATTACTTTAATCCATATCCATATTTGTATTTATTTTCATATTTTAAGTTACAAAAGTAACTCAATTTGACACATAAATGTCAAAATATGTGTCGTTTTTTGGAGTGAGGTATTATTAAGCTTGATAGTTGGTACACAATTTTGGCTGGTTTTGTCTAACATATTTCATCATTATGCAGCATTATCTTTATCCTCTCAATTGCTTCAGCCAATTTCCTTTTGGTTAAGGTACAATCAAACACATGCTTATCTGTTTCTATTCTATCTAAGTTCTTCATGAGTGGTACAGTCAACTAGTTCAAATGGCTTTTAAACCCCTTTTCAGATAAACTCATAATATGTCATTTGATGTTTCTGCTATTGTTGGTGTCAAGTTTGATGTTTCATATCACCTATTAATCCTCAATGCTTTATTACTTTTTGTGATACAGGTATTGGGCCGAACAAAATACTTCCCAGTTTTACTTTGGGTGTTCAACCTATCTTTTCTTCTATGCAATCGTGTTTACGAGGGATACTCGTTCACCATTTTTGGGTCAGTTTTTGCTTCATAGCTATTTTGGTTACTCTGTATTATATATGTACTTATTCAGTCTTGAAATGCAGAGACCATTGGGCTTACTTGGATAAGTTTAGGGGTACCTTCAGATGGCATATCTGCTTTAACTTTGGTATGACTTTTATTATATATGCTTAAACATACGACTCTATCTACCTTTAACAAGAAACACTCTCTTTTCCTTTACATAGTCATAAGGCCCTATTTTAGGACATGTTACTGAAAGTCAAGCTATTAATTTTTGATAATTACAAAGTCCCTTTTCATTTATTTATGGCAGTTGTTTTGCGCATGATAAGCTTTGGGTATGACTATCATTGGTCAGATCATAATGCTTATGTTGATCATGAGGTATATTTGTTATGTTAGGTAGTTTTTTTCTTTGGACTCCCCCTTTAATCACGTTGGCATGTGGCCTTAATTGGGAACTCCCATTTAAGTTTTGATGATTTTAATGGCTGGTGTTTCTGGTGATTGTAGAATCACATTCGAAAATGCACCACTTGTTTATCAGGAAGAACATGCTACAAAATGTTACAGGCAAGTAAATAATGTATACGGAAATCATACTTCTATATTGAAATTATTTTAGTTCTAACTATATTATTTCTTTTATCAGGAGAGAAGTGTGGGAATCGACAAGTTCTCATACACTTTATACCTGTGTTATTTGCTATATGCACCACTTTATATTGCTGGACCCATTATAAGTTTCAACGCCTTTGCCTCCCAGGTATTCTGGCATTTTACTACTTCTAATTAACTTTGCAATTTACATTCTATGGCATATAACTTATTTTCAGCTTCTTAGCCTTTACTTGTAACTGAAGTAGTGTAATTAAGGTTGAAGGTGCTCAAAATAGATCTGACTAGCATGACACTTAATCATAAATCATTGTCGAGAATTTCGGGGGAATCTGTAACAGTCACGATGGCTCAATTGGATTCAGTCATTTAACTTTTCCACTTTGGGCCCCATGTTTACGACATGAGAACAAATTAAGATGTAATAGTTGTCCGAGTTTACATAATTTAGGAGAAATGAAAGATGGCTTATATGATACGGAGACGTGATACTGGAGAAAAATGACATAATCGTTGGAATTTTCATGTTCCCTTATTACTTTAAACAGTACATTTGTTTCTTATAGAAGTGTTTCGTTATTATCCTTGCTTCAACTTTAAACAAGCATATTTCTTTGTTATTCTTTTTCTGACAGCTGGATACGCCTCAGAAAAGTTATACAATTAAACAAGTGGCTTGGTACGGTGTTCGTTGGGTCCTTAGTCTGTTTCTTATGGAAATAATGACACATTTCTTCTATTACAATGCCTTTGCCATTAGGTGAGTCTAGATTACGAGATAACTCTTGATTATGTCTGACCCATACCCTGCTCATGGCAGGATTGTGTATCATTGACATATGTTCCACTTTTGTTTATACTTGCATTAATTGGGTCCTTATGCTGTGATATTCAGTGGAATCTGGGAACAATTGTCACCTATGGAGGTCTTCATTGTGGGATATGGGGTGAGAGCTGATGGTACTTGTTTTCATAATCTTACTTATTCTACTGCTATTTGTAGCATTTAGAAAAGTGTTGTTTCTGTCTATTTAGAAGCTTGATATTTTAAAGTACATTTAACTGTAACAGGTTCTAAACTTCATGTGGCTAAAGTTCTTCCTCATCTGGCGCTACTTTCGTTTTTGGGCGCTGGTTAGTCCATTTAAGATGCGTTTTTCATTTTGTTTTAGCTTCGTTTTGATGCCATACACATATGACCTTACATTGGTTATGTACTTATGTTTGGAGGTGGCAAATTGGGTAGATGGTCAAAACAGAATGTTTTTAGTACGGTTTGAAATAACCCGATTCGACCTGAATCACTTGCTCAACTTTTTAAATTATTTCTGGATAATAACTTTGTAAAATATGATTACAAATATAATATTATTTTGATAATAATCTACTTTTTACTTGATAAAGTGAATTAGGAGCTATTTTGCATTGGAATGCACATTAGGTGACTTTAATCTGTTTGGTCTGTTCGACCCGTTTGACCCATTTTTTGTAAGCTAACTTATTTAAGTTTACATCTTTGACCCATTAGAGATAAATCACAAGCCAAATTGATCTTTTCAGAAGCAAGCGGGTCGAAATTGCTACCTCTAGCAGTTTGAATATGCAGCATTTCTGTCTAGACTTGAGTTACTTCTTATTATATTATTTGCATACTAGGTAAGTGGTATTGAAGCGCCAGAGAACATGCCACGCTGTGTAAATAACTGCTATAACCTGGAAAGCTTTTGGAAAAACTGGCATGCTTCCTTTAACAAATGGCTTGTGAGGTACAAGTTTCAAATGGTATCTTTAAACCTAGGTCTTTTCTGTTCTTTCTTTTGGCTATCGAGATCGATGTCCTTTCAAATGAGTATAGGTACATGTACATACCCCTCGGGGGATCTGGAAGGAAGCTCTTGAATGTATGGGTTGTTTTCACATTTGTTGCCATATGGCATGATCTCGAATGGTACATTGTTATTTTTTCTAATTCCTTGATCTCGAATGGTACATTGTTATTTGTTCTAATTCCTTATCTTGCTTTTTTTCGGCCTATATCTAAATATCTACTTTATGTACAGGAAACTTCTTTCCTGGGCATGGTTGACATGCATATTCTTTATTCCTGAAATGATTTTGAAGTCAGCAGCAACTTCTTTTCAGGTGATTTAATGAATTTTATATGATTTTAATGGAGTTTTCATGTTGAATATAAACTTGAGGATGTACAGGAAGATTTACAGCATCTGCCCAAGAATATTGAAGCTTTTGATTTGAATATCGTTTGACTATGATTAATATTAAATTGTTTAGTTCTTATGATATGTTTGCAGATTGATAATGCTTTCAAGGAGTTCATTTTCCGTGAACTTAGTGCCGTTGCCGGTGCCATCACAATTGCTTGTCTCATGGTCTGTAATGTTCAATAAGACTGTTCTTAGTTATCTAACAAATTTATATCATTTTGAAATTAGTTTAGTTTGAGCTTAAATCCAAGACTGTATATGGAGCAATTACATGGCTTTTTGTTTGGCAGGTGGCTAACCTTGTTGGCTTTGTGATTGGACCATCAGGGATTAGTTGGTTAAAATCTGTATTTCTCCAGGCCGAAGGTTTTTCTTTCTTACTAAGTTACTAGTCTATTTAATTCACATGCATATGCTGCTATCGGGAATTGACTAAATATTTTTACTTTTTCAGGACTGCCTACTCTTCTGGGGTTGCTTATAACATTTTATATTGGAACAAAGGTAAAGTGCCATCAATATCCTATATTGGGTGGTCTCAAACTAACCCCATACGTTCACTTATTTTTGGATAACCTTTAAAACTAAGTCACAATGCTGTCACCAAATTGTTACTATCCAAGTCTTCGCTGATATTAGTTTCGGTATTACAAATATGTTTTTCAACTTAGAACCTCTTGCTCTATTTTTTTTCTTGATGGAATTTTGATATATTTTTGTGTGTGTCGACTATTACTATTTTCATTGCCAGTTATAAAATGTAGTTGGAACTGAAAGCTCCATTCAATTGCAGCTAATGTTCCATGTATCTGATTCCAAGCAAAGGACCCATCAGAGTTAAAGACAAAGATTTCCTTCCCTTTGACCCCGATCCATACACAGAGCATGGACATTAGTATCTTCATATGTGTTTGATGGTTGAAACCCTTCGTTAACGCTTTGTTCACAAGCACATGAATAGTGTCGCTAATAGTAGAAAGTTTTGCTGCCGGAGTGTCACGACGGCGGTCTCAGCTGTATTTACCATCTTTATGGATGAGCAAAGGAGAGAATGAGATGCCTACATAGACAACTTTTTGTGATGCACCAAGAATTGTTATGTACATTTTTATGTTTGACTTTTGAGGGTCAAATGAGATATGGTTGACATTAAAAGGCATAGTATTTGTTGTTCTAGTACAAATCTAATCAACACACTAGACCTTAAATAGTTACAAGTATTCGACTCTTGAGGGTCAAATGAGATATATGATATGGTAAGGATTGTTTTAATACGTTTTGACCGATGTACGTGGTCGAGTTTCATACATGATATCCTTAAATGAGAGCCTGGCTATGGAGTCTGGCAACGCTTATTCGTGGAGAGGTTTCAAAGATCAATTTGGATCTCTAGAAGAGTTTAATTTGCGTACATGTAAATGCCATGTTTAATGTAGTGAAAGGCTGTATTATATGCTGATCCATTTTGTGTTAGTATGTTCATTGCAATGCATTGGCAATGAATATTCTTATAAGGTTTTTATAATCATAATTCTGGTGACGCGGTGCAATGACAGTTCTGTTTCCTTGTATGCACCAACCCACCCGCTTTTAGACACTTTCGTTAAATTGTTTATAACGACCTTTCATTGATACAATATTCCTCTTACTAAGCTTTTCTGGCACTTCTATCTCTGATTCGTCATACAATTTCTTTACTTGTGTCAACAATTGTTACATATCGAATTAAGTTTAGTGTCTATATTGTAATAAAGGAAACAGTAAGGACCATTTGTGTAATATGTTAGGCGGTTACAAAGTTGTTACTACAACTTTGAATTGTAAACGGCTATAAAAAGCCCCAAATCATCATTTCTAATCAATTAAGAAATGATTTGCCCTAATTCTCTCTTTCTCTAATATCTCTCTAGAATTCTTAGCATCAATTGGTATCAGAGCCGTTCGGTTCCTTTTCCAGCGCCGCTGCTGATTCCGATCATCAATTCCGGTGAACCTTTCATCTCCGGTGACCTATTCAGAAAAAAAAAAAAATCACAAATTTCAATCAATTAGCAATGACTAGTACTCGTCAAGCTCAGGATATGGAGCGAATGTAGAAGGAATTGGCTACTGCACAGGAGACGATTATTTCGTTGAAAGCATCTATGGATCAATTGAAAAGAACAGTGACGGAACGACAATTAGTTGTCCGTGGAGAAGATGAACGCAGTAATACACATCGATTAGCTAAGCTCGATTTCCCTAAATTTGACGGCGATGACGTGGAAGGCTGGAATTATCGATGCGATCACTTTTTCTCAATCGATAACACACCAGAACATAAGAAAGTTCGTTATGCAGCGATACACATGGAAGGACGAGCCTTACAATGGCACCAAGCCTTCATAAGGTCCAGTGGGAAATCTATTGATGAAATCGGTTGGGATGAGTACTCTAGATCCATCACTGCTCGATTTGCTCAGACTCTGATTGAAGACGCGATGGGAGCCTTAAAAGCACTCACTCAAACAGGTGATCTCGATGCTTATTGTGATGCTTTCGATGCTTTGTTGAATAAGGTTACTATATGTGAAGAGTATTCGATTAGTTTGTTCATTGAAGGTTTGAGGCCTGAGATTAAGTGTGTAATTCGGATGTTTAAACCCAAAACACTCAAGGATACCTATAGTTTAGCTAAGTTGCAAAGTTTAGCTAATCAAACCTTGGGAAGATCTAGTGGTTTTAACACATATTCTGGATATAAGCCTCAGACTACTAGAACTGCAGCTCTCACTAGTAATGCTAAGCAGCCTCTACTCCCTACTCCTGCTAATAAACTTCCTGCACCTAATGCCTTAGTACCTAAGAGAGTGACAAACACATTTATGGAAGACAAAAGAGCTAAGGGAGAATGCTTCTATTGTGATGAAAATTTTGTGGCTGGACATAATAAGGTTTGTAAGGGAAAGAAACAGTTGTTCCTGGTAGAAGTAGAGGAAGGTCCAGATGAGGAGGAGGAATTTGTGGAGTTGACACCAGAATTATTGAGTGTAGAAGGAGCACCACAAATCTCACTAAATGCAATTTTGGAAATACCTTCTTATAACACTATGCAGATCATAGGCACTATGGGTACCAGAACATTGCATATTCTGATTGACAGTGGTTCTACTCATAACTTCTTAAGTAAAACCATGGCTGATAAGTTACATTGTCCCATTACTCATATACCAAATGTCCTAGTAACTGTAGCAGATGGGAATAACATGGATTGTGCTAAGCTTTGTAAACAATTCCATTGGTATATGCAAGGAAATGAGTACCTTGATGATATGTTAGTGATAGATCTGAACAACTATGATGTGGTTTTGGGAGTTCAATGGCTAGCACCTCTAAATGACATTGTGTGGAACTTCAAGAATTTGACTATGAGGTTTACTGTGGAAGGGAAGGAATGTATGTTGAAGGGCACTCAACACACTGGCATGAGTATTTGCTCTATGGAAAAGATGACTTCTCTTTTGGCTGATCACCATAGGGTAGCTCAATCACAATTGTTTGCTATATATGACTCTACACAAGATCATAACCCATATCAGCCCATAGTAAACAAGAATGCTGAAGGTGCAGTGGTGATTAAACAAGAGTTGGATTCCCTGTTGGTTCAATATGCTGATATATTTGATATTCCTAAGGGACTACCTCCTATTAGACCTATTGATCACAGAATTACTTTAAGGGAGGGTACAAAGGATATCAATCTTAAACCATACAGGTACCCAAAGGTGCAGAAAGATGTAATAGAGAAGATGACACAAGAATTATTAGATTCAGGAGTTATAAGAGACAGCACTAGCTCATTTGCAGCACCTGTTGTATTAGTAAAAAAGAAGGATGGTAGCTGGAGAATGTGCATTGATTACAGGAGACTCAATGAGGCCACCATTAAAGACGTGTTTCCTATACCACTAATAGAGGAATTGTTGGATGAATTACAAGGTGCAATTGTTTTTTCTAAATTGGATCTGAGGTCAGGCTACCACCAGATTAGGATGGCAGAGGAAGACATTTATAAAACAGCCTTTAAGACACATCAAGGTCATTATGAGTTCTTGGTTCTACCTTTTGGCTTAACAAACGCACCTGCCACATTTCAAGCACTCATGAATCATACCTTCAAGGAGGTTCTAAGGAAGTGTGCACTTGTGTTTTTTGACGATATTTTGGTATATAGTGGAAGCTGGAATCAACACTTAGAGGATCTGCAAACTGTTTTGGAACTCATGAGGTCTAATTCATTAAAAGCAAAGCAATCTAAGTGTTCATTTGCAGGAAATAGTGTGGAATATCTGGGGCATATTATTACAAAAGAAGGAGTGGCAACTGACCCTACCAAGATAGTAGCAATTCAAGCATGGCCTACACCCACTAATGTCAAACAGTTAAGAGGATTCTTGGGATTGGCAGGGTACTACAGAAGGTTTATCAGAAATTTTGGGATTATAGCTAAACCTTTAACAAATTTATTGAAGAAAGATGGATTCCATTGGACTCAGGAAGCCCAATCAGCATTTGCAGACCTTAAGGAAGCACTGAGTACCCCACCAGTGCTAAAATTACCAGATTTTGAGAAGGTATTTGTGGTAGAAACTGATGCTTCTTCCAAAGGGATGGGGGCTGTGTTGATGCAAGAGGGTCACCCTTTGGCTTACATTAGCAAAGCTTTTTCTGAAAGACAACAGGGGTGGTCAGTCTATGAAAAAGAGTTATTTGCAATCATTATGGCCGTGAAGCAATGGCATCCTTATTTGGCTCATACTCATTTTTTAATCAAAACTGATCACAGGAGTCTGAAATACTTGTTAGAACAAAAGATTGCAACTCCTCTACAACAGAAATGGCTGTCTAAATTGTTGGGCTATGACTATGAAATTGGATATAAACAAGGGGCTGACAATACTGTGGCTGATGCACTATCTAGGGTACCAAGTTCAACATTGTTGCAAATGGGAATAAGTTCTATTAATGAATTACTATGGGATAGAATCCAGAATGCTTGGAAGGTGGATAAAAGTCCAATGGATCTCATTGGTAGATTGGAAAGGGGAGATAGTGTACCTCACAGATCATGGGATGGTAAAGTACTCAAAAGGAAAGACAAGATACTGGTGGCTAAAGATGCAGTATTGAGAAGGGATATTATGACACTCTGTCATTCTTCTCCTAATGGTGGTCATTCTGGAATGGTACCTACTCTAGCCAAACTAAGAGAATTATTCTATTGGAAGGGCTGTTATAAGGATGTGCAGAAATTTATCAAGGAGTGTTCAGTGTGTCAAAGGTCTAAATATGAAGCAGTGGCATATCCGGGTTTATTACAACCTCTGCCAATACCTCAGTCTATCTTCTCTGACATTGCAATGGATTTCATTTCTGGATTTCCAAAAGTGAATGGGAAGGACACCATTTTGGTGGTGGTGGACAGATTAACAAAGTATGGCCATTTCATTCCTTTGAGCCACCCATTTACAGCTGCAACTGTGGCTAAGGTGTTTATGGATAACATTTTTAAACTCCATGGGTGTCCAGCTACTATTGTGAGTGACAGAGATCCTATTTTTCTGAGCCAATTTTGGAAGGAGTTTATGAGACTACAAGGGATTGAATTGGCAATGTCTTCAGCATATCATCCACAGAGTGACGGCCAAACAGAGGTTCTGAACAGATGCTTGGAGGGATATTTGAGAAACATGTGTATGGATGCACCATTACAATGGGTTAAATGGCTGCCTTTAGCCCAGTGGTGGTATAATACCACTTGGCATTCTGCCATAAGAATGACACCCCATGAGGCACTCTATGGTGTTAAAGCTAACATCCATATCCCATATATTCCAGGAGATACTGCAATAGCAGCAGTAGAAGAGATACACAGGGATAGGGAACTCATGATTCAAAAGTTAAAACACAATCTGGAAGGTGCTCGGAACAGAATGAAACAGTTAGCTGATGCACACAGAACTGATAGGGAGTTTCAAGAGGGTGATTGGGTGTTTGTTAAACTACATCCATTTGCTCAACATTCATTAAAGTCTCACCACAACAGGAAACTTTCTGCCAAATATTTTGGTCCCTTCTTGGTGCTTAAGAAGATTGGTAAAGTGGCCTATAAGCTTGATCTACCTGCTTCTGCACAAATTCATAACACTTTTCATGTGTCACTTCTTAAGAAGGCAAATGGACCTATTCAGCAAAGTGTACCTTTACCCACTGCTCCTAGATTCTGGCTTACACCGAGATCACTTCTGGACAAGCAAGTAATGAAGAAGGGAGGAAAGGCTGTGGTCAAGGTGCTGGTGCATTGGGAAGGGCTGCCTATTGAAGAAGCTTCTTGGGAATATTTGGATGAAATGAAGTTGAGATTTCCCTCATTTGATTTTTGAGATATATCAGCTTGAGCAGTCATTGATTTGTATCAGCTTGGGTCAAACTGATCTGATATCAGCTTGAGCTGATATCAGCTTGAGTATACTTGGTCACTGTAGTCATTGATCTGATATCAGCTTGTCTGATATCAGCTTGAGCATCGAACAATTTGATTTTTGAGGACAAAAATCTCATAGGAGGGATGTATTGTTACATATCGAATTAAGTTTAGTGTCTATATTGTAATAAAGGAAACAGTAAGGACCATTTGTGTAATATGTTAGGCGGTTACAAAGTTGTTACTACAACTTTGAATTGTAAACGGCTATAAAAAGCCCCAAATCATCATTTCTAATCAATTAAGAAATGATTTGCCCTAATTCTCTCTTTCTCTAATATCTCTCTAGAATTCTTAGCATCAACAATGATGTAGATTTTTGGTTATTCTCACGAATGCTATTTTCGCTTAAGATTACATCATGATGACATTATTGCGATGTCTTCAACATCCCATTTATTACCTCGTGGTTGTTTTCAGTACTTTGTGAGGTTGAGGTTTGAAGATTTTCAGAGAAGGGAACTAGACTAGGGTTTGAATAAAACGAATTGCTTTCGTAGTATTGACTGTTCGGGTAAATTCCGGAATCTCCAGCTTTCTACAATATTTATAGATTAGAAGTGACCATTTAGTATTTTTTTTTTTTTTTTAAATTAGATAATGTCAGATTTTTTTATATAAGATTTCTTATCAAAAAATATTTCGAACCAATGTGACAGTGACATAAGGATAGATAATGTTGAAATTATCAAATTTGTTTTTATTATGTTTATTCTATATAATTTATCATAAATATATAAATATATGTATATATAAATATATTTTGCAAAATAATCTGTATTTAATAAAATTTATATGTTAACGTTAAAAAAAATAATAATAAGTCATTAAATAGGTTATAGTTGTATTGCAACAAGATAAAATAGTGTGACTTATTATATACTATATTAAAGACGTAAGTCGGTGTGTGAGAGAAATGGTCGGTATGAACAGTAAAGGGCTTATTGGCCCGGTGAGCTTTTTGGGCCGGTAAATGGTTTTTTGCCTGTTTTGGCCCGGTGGGCTTTTTTATATACCGGCTTCTTTTCACCACCGGCGAAATGCGTATTCCGTT
>JAOEHQ010047078.1:0-11075 GCA_025447715.1 Asclepias incarnata
TTCTCATGGATGTGTTTCACACAGTATCTATGCTCAGAACATGGGAACAATCTTGAAATTGCAGGTATAATTCCCTGTACATGGTAGAATAATATACAATTAATAAATTAGCAACTTGCAGCAATTGGTAAAGGTAATATACAATTAATAAATTACCTTTTGTCTATCAGAAATGAAGGTAAAGTTGGATTGTGGACACAAATCCAAATCTTCACCTAGAGCAGTCAAGAACCAAGTCCATGAGTGTATGGTCTCAGCTTCCACAATACCATAAGCAACAGGAAATATACCATTGTTGGGATCCACACCAATAGCAGTCAAAACCCAACTAGGAAATGGACCCTTCATGAAAGATCCATCCAATCCAAGAATCTCCCTCTTACATGCCTTAAAGCCTTCTTTACAAGCTCCCAAATAACATAAATCCTCTTAAACTGCCTTGTATTTGAGTTTGGATCTTGAGGAGTTTCTACATCCAACCTAACAGATGTGTTAGGGTTTGTCCTCTGCAACTCTTCCAAATAATCCCTCAACATTGAATATTGTTTGTGGTGGTCACCTTGCATCATCTTCACAGCGTTTTGCTTTGCCCTAAATGCCTTCATCCACGATATCCCAACCTCTAGTTTTTTGGACAACTGATCTTGAATGGCACTTGGTGGGATTTCAGGATTGCTTTCAATTTGGGAATGAATTTGTTGCGCTAAAAACCCAGCAGTACAGTGTGGTACTTTTCTAGATTGTATACATTTGTGGGTGGGAGTAAATGTTTTCACCATCCAAGTCTCACTCTTATTAACTTTGGCCACTTGTAACTGCCAAGGACAAGATATAAAGTCTTTTTTGACTTTTTGTGGTAAAGTAGGTGGGGACTTTGAACCCTTGCCAGTTGAACCCTTGCCCTTTGAACCCTTACCAGTTGAACCCTTTGAACCCTTATCAGTTGAACCTGCAGAATTTGAACCCTTACCAGTTGAACCCTTTGAACCCTTACCAGTTGAACCTGCAGAATTTGAACCCTTACCTATTTGAACAGGCCCACCATCTTCACCATTTGCAGGATCTTTACTTGGCCCACTTTCTTCAAATGCTCCAGTATTATCAAATATTGGTATACTACCAACACAAATAGCTCCAATCCTTATCATTTTTCACCAATTTTATACATCTTCTAGTTTCCACGGAATGGTTCTTGATCAGTTCTTTTACTTGCTTTGAAGTCCCAAATGTCTGTCCAGGCCAAAATGTTGCATTATCATCCATCCTGTTCTTCTTTCTTAGCCTCCTTAAACAATTGGCTCTAACAGTTTCTATATCATCACCCGAGTCCCCACCACTTGTAAATTCATCATTATTTATCACACCTATAGCATCATCTACATCATCATTGACAATAGGAGTCTCTTGTGCAACAGGAGTACTAGAACCCATATACTCAACCTGAGGATCAATATTCATATGAAATTTCCTCATGTCAACCTCAACTTCATGTATCTCATTCTCATCATCAACTATGAAGTCACTACCCTCACTGTCATCATCACCACTACCCTCAGTGTCATCATCACGAATACCCTTACCCTTATCAACTGCCTCATTACCTTCATCACCAATACCCTTATCAACTGCCTCATTTGTCACAATATGCACATCATCAAATGTAATATCATTCAAATCCACATTTTCATATGAAATTTCATTCTCAACTACAACTGGCTCATTAACCTGTCCACTATTATCATTTTGTTGCCAATCTATCACTAACCTAGATGAACTACCCCTCCTAACATTATCCTTAACAACCATATCCTCTACTTGAACATCATCACCTAATTCTTCAATAACTACTTTCCCCCTTTTAGGTGACAAATATTCAGTGCTCAGATTGGTGAACCCATGTTCAATGTAAAAATCTACCACATAAGGTCTATGTAGAGCAACAACCGTGTGCATACCATGAATATCAGAATCTGAGCTTAAACGATTCAGACCAGTATCTAGGTCACCATTTAGGGTTAAATAATGATAATACATAATTTGCCCAACTTTATAACCTAACTCCAACATGATTGCATCCAACTCCAAAACTGAAAATAAATCAATGTCCACATAATCTACATAAGAAACCTTCCCATTAACATACCTCCGATCAGGCCACTCAGTGAAAGCTCCACCATGGTGTATCTTCATAGTGAACAAACCAGGGCTATTCCTTGTTTTTTTTTAATAAAAAAAACATTATTTAGTTATTTTCAAACCATATAATCAACACATGCATCAGAAAAAAATATGAACTTTATACGATCATTTTAAATTTTTTCCGAAAACTTACCATATACTCTAGCATAATCGGCATCTGTGATGGCTTCTGCATCTTCATCATCGCGAATCTTCCATTCATTACTCATTTTTTCAGATTATAATTTATTTTTTTTATGGAGGGAAATACACAGATGAGAGTGATTGATTGGGATGGGGGATGAAAAGTGAAGTGATTGAGTAATAAAGGAGATGATAATGACTGGTAACAATGTGAAAAGACATGAATACCCATCACGTGTAGGGCACGTGATGCTCACTTAACGTCCGTTTGCAACTTTGGATCAAAACCGTTGACGGAGCAAAGTTTTTCGGACCAAAACCGTAATTTATGAAACCTAGGGACGAAAACGGTAATTTCTGACACTCGACAGGGACCAAAAATGTAATTTACACTTTATATTAATATTAATATTATTAATATTAATATTAATGATAATGATGTATCATGTATGTGTAACCGAAAAATGTTTATTTAACATGCTAGACCTTGTCAGCCCCTTATACTTTTTAGATCGAAATCTGTCTGGCTCAGACCTTAACAGGGTTCTTCTCGTATAAGGAATTGTCACCTTTTATTTATTATTCTTCGTCACAATGGCTCAGTTTTATTTATTTTCTTGATAGAAAAATGTAATACAGTTTTTGGTTTGACTTGAAATACAACTGTGGAGGTAAACACAGCTCTAAATTAACATTGTAAACTGATTTGATACAAATGAAATGTAATGAATACATGTATCATTTACCTTAAACAATTTAATATAACATAAATCCAACCATGTTTCATCCCATGATTCAATTATAAAGCTTTCACAAAATATTTGTACCCACCATCAATGGTGGATCACTTGACTTCAGATCTCTGCAAGATTCAAGATAGATACCATCAAGATTTTGCCAAAAAAGCTAAAAATTGTTGCATTCATATTGTTGGCTATTAGTGGCGTGAATAATAATGAAAACAAAGCATGCACAATCACAGAGACACGAATTTACATCGTTGACCCAGTAGTGCTACAACAATAGGCAACAAGAAAGAGGATCTACTATATGGAGAAATTATTGATGTAACTATACTTTTTAGAACCGTATACAAATTAGTTCATATAGGATTCTCAATGCTGGTCGAATCTGCACCAAACATCGTTAAAGAAGGCAAGTGGACTGAAAGATTGATGTGAAGATCATTTAAAAAATCTAGATAACATGCTATATATATCAGCAAACATACATTTCATTAATACAAGGTTCCTGTACACAATGTGTACGTGCTATTCCTGATGATATTTTAGTAACTTGAGTCTGATATGAGATATGGTATCCATCAGTTGGCAAATAGACAAAGATGAAACCCAAAATTTATTGCTCAGCTAACCATTTGTATATCATGTTGGCAGACAATTCTCTTATACCTGTTTAATGAGCCTAAAATCAACCAAACAATTATTTAAGCAGAAATTCATCACCTAACTGGTCTGAAACAAGTTGTTGGAAAGAAGATGAAATGCAGCAATATACTAATTAAACCGGGTGCAAGATCAAATAATTTTGCTCAAGGCTCACTACATAAAGGCTCTTATTCCTTCTGCATTGATGACTCATTATTTCAATATTAAACCACTTCTACTGACAGAACAAGGACACACTTGCTTCAATTCTCACTAATCAGACTCCATTCGATTTTAAAAACTTCTTGATATATAATATATAATATTTCAACAATTTTAGGCAATCAACTACCCTATTTTGAAAAATAAAAAAATCTACACAGTTTTCAGATGATACATAACATTAATTCATTGGTATTTACATGAATAAACAGGTGATCCTATACGCAACATACAATAACATGGAATACCATCATAATCTACCAAGTTTCTGTCAAACTTGCCTGTTATTGTTGCGGAAAAGTATAAGTGAAACAGCCTGGTCACTAGAGAGATAGAATAGCTGCCGCACTATGTATCCACATGTAATGATGCTGACAAAGATCAAGTATGACATCAGGAGATCAGTATATGAATTGCATCATATTTATATGCAGTTAGAAGTATGCTAAGATCACATATATAACATATACAGTAAAAATGATCAGCAAATGCAAAAATTTAGTTCCATAAGAGAATAAAAAGACTATGCAATCAAACAGACCAAGCAATAATGTTCATTGATAATGCTTCTTTTATGAACTTTTATTTATTGAACATGTATTATAGAATGGGATGAACAAAGAGTTGTGTATTTACATACTCTCCAGACAGACACCTAGATGTGAACAAAGATTTACTTATTTGAGCAATCAATAGTTGAGATAAGTCTAAATGAGAATGTGGTTGCCTAGTATGGATAAATACTCACCTCCCAAAACATACAGAAAGAAATATCCACAAGAAAGCACTCATCGAACTAGATTCCTTATACGCTACCCACACCTGAAAAAGCAGCAGTGGATCAGATATGCGAAAGTAAACAGAGGGGTAAATTGTATTCTGTTTGGTGATACAAGCTACAATATGCAAGTTGTATGTGCATTTATAGTTTTAAACCTTGGGTCAGATTCATCATAGCCCTATAATCAGAATTGTACCACGGGTTGCATGATATTTCTATGACTATGAATAATGTACATGAGGACATGCTTGTAATTATCGACCCAACCCAAAACCCGACCAGAAAAAAATTAGGTAGTCGAGCCGCGAACCCGAATACGTTTTAAATAAATTTCTTTTTGAAGAACATATAAGCATTTCACAAGTCCCTAAAGTCTAAAGTTTATAAATATTCTTCATTTCCCTCAGAAAATGAGTCCTCCAAATCAATGTATATACATTTTATCATTTATGTATCTGGATTTAGACATGTTTGGGACTTTGTGATACAATGCCATTAAAAGTCTATTCGAGAAAGCATAAGCGGGTGAAGTCAGCTGAGATGGGTCTTAACTCTATTTTTGGATATGTTCTAGGAGAGCCACTGAACTCAAAAATTGGTGGGAAAAGTGTTTAATGAGAGGGAGCAGTTCCGAAATCAGGAGGTCTAGGTAACTGTCAGCATTAGAATAGCAGGCTTAGTTTTCACTTTTCATTCACTTAATGTATTTTGATTTTTCCTTGGTTCTTTGTATGGATACATAGCTCCTCTTGAATCGGGCCTTTCACTTCACTTCTATTAATCAAATCGCCTGTTTGTTTCATAGTTTCTATCCTTTTGGTTCCGTTTTCGGGACACGAAGCAAAGATGATTAAGACCCAGAATAGTCAGGTCAAAAGGGGAGGTTCAAGACCTGATTCGATTGCTGTTGAGTTAGCAGAATTGCATCATGATTAGATGCTATTCTTGCAACCATGAAGGACAATATTGAAGCAATCAAGGCTCGGATGTATGGAACACCCCTCCAGTGCAGCAATCAAGTGCCAGTCAAAGAAGAAACCTGCGACCACAAACTGAATATTGACAAAGATCGGTTTTTGGATGTTCAACTAAAGATCGAAGATCGATTTGAGCATGTCGTGGGTGGTTAATTGGAGGTCGGAGATGGTATTCAATTGAAAATTGAAGATCCGAAACAAACCCAAAATTACATGAAGGGATGCCTACCAAAATACCTATTTGTTGGACCTGCTTTCATGATTTCATAGGCCGATGAAAAGGAAATTGAACCTGGTGGATGGAGACTACGTTTCCTCTCATAGAGTGTGGGCTAACCCACTTGTAGATAAAAAAAAAGTTGTTGTTTATTGGTCTGATATCGATCTCAATTCGACCACATTTGCTAAGGCTCGTAATGTTGGGAAGCATACTACTCGAAGATTAGTGAGGGATAGATCATGACAACCATAAAATATTGCTTGGAGCGTCTTCACACATCCGACATGAGAGGCAAGACGTTTCCTCGGGTGGAAAGCATTGATACATACCCAATTGGGTTATTCGCAAAAAGGAAGTAGGAAAGGAGCAGTTTATAACCCAGTCAATCAGAAGCAAAAGTTTAGGGCTGAATTAGAGGAAGGGTGAATTAAAGAGGGGCTGAAGTGAAGGGGTTAAAGTTGCGATTAGTAACTGCTCTATTATATATTTAAATCTCTCATTTCCTGTTCTAGTTGGCTAAGTCTGGTTTTATTTTTGATTATCAATGTTCTTGTATTGGAGACTAGCCCTCTGAATCGGGCCGACTATCTTAAGTGCTTTTCAATAAAGTTCTGAATTTCCGGATTCTATCACATTGGTTATCATATTGTGGTATGGTATTTAATTGAAGATTGAAGATCTGGAACAAACCCAAAATCACATGAAAGGGATGCCTACCAAATTACCTTCTGCTGGACCTGCTTTCATGATTTCATGGGCTGATGAAAAGGAAAAATGGGTCGAACCTGGTGGATGGAGACTTCGTTTCCTCTCATAGAGTATGGGCTAGCCCACTTGCAAATAAAAAAGTTGTTTATTGGTCCGATATCGATCTCAATTCGACCACATTTGTTAGGGCTCGTAATGTTGGTAAGCATACTACTCGAAGATTAGTGTTCGATTAGTGAAGGGATAGATCTTGACAACCATAGAATTGCTTATTGCTTGGAGCACTAATTCCCTTCTTTCCGACTTAAGGACAACTTCAGCAACACTTCACCAACTCACAATTGAACTGTTCAAAGAACCATGGCACAAGGAGGTAGCTTGGTCTTCACACACCCGACTTGAAGGAAAGTCGTTTCCTCGGGGGGGAAGCATTGATACAGACCCAATTGGGTTATTGGCAAAAAAGAAGTGGGAAAAGGAGCAGCATACAGCCCAGTCAATCAGAAGCAAAAGTTTAGGGCTGAATTAGAGGAGGGCTGAAATAAAGGGGTTAAAGTTACGATTAGTAATTGCTCTATTATATATATAAATAAATATCTCATTTCCTGTTCTAGTCGGCTAAGTCTGGTTTTATTTTTGATTATCTATGTTCTTGTATTGGAGACTAGCCCCTCTCGAATCGGGCCGACTATATTAAGAAGGCAAGTGGACTGAAAGATTGATGTGAAGATCATTTAAAAAATCTAGATAACATGCTTTTATATATATATATATATATATATATATATATCAGCAAACATACATTTCATTAATACAAGATTCTTGTACACAATGTGTACGTGTACGTGCTATTTGTGATGATATTTTAGTAACTTGAGTCTGATATAAGATATGGTATCCATCAGTTGGCAAATAGACAAAGATGTAACCCAAAATTTATTGCTCAGCTAACCCTTTGTATAACATGAAACCCAAATGTATTGTTCGTTACTTTGTTTTGAAAGCTATAATTATGGGGAAAGAAATCACAATAGGTTGATCTTTAACCCACTTGATCCTAAACCAACCCATTTTGATCCGAAACCAACCTGTCAACCCACCAACCTGTTTGATGCATGTATTAAATAGATCATGTTGGTAATGTCCGGGTTAGTATGTTGTGGGTCAGGGTGAGGGTTGAAACTTGAAACTTCTGACCTGAAATTTTTAGGGCCATGTTTGAGTTGGGTAATTTCAACCTGCCAACCCGAGCCCGAGCTGATTGACCCATTTACATTAGGTGGGTTCAAGGAATGATAAACAAAGACATGAAACAAGAGGTCTTACTTAACGGTAATAAAATCGAGACACTACTATTGTAAAAAGGGCATTCAGCTTAAATATCTAAATATGTCTATTAATCCATGAACTCTATACCGAAAAGTGAAAAAACCAAATACTATATATCATATGAAAATCAAGTTATGAGAAAGCAGCTAAATTGACCGACTAACGTATATTGTGAATGGAGACGTACCGACAAAGCCACGACATTGATATAGAAGTCAATGAGTGTTGCAACCACCCACCTGTAACCATATATCAATTTTAACTTAAAATTGCATATGAAGGATGATTATAGGTAAAGACTGAAGTTGCAGATGAACAATAAGCTTGTAATGGAAAAATTGATCCCATGAAAGTTACTAATATAGAGAAACCAATAAGGAAAGAAGCTTACGGTGTGTATAATTCTGCACGAAATGGAGATCCATCAACAATTATTGTGTAAACCAAAGTTCCCAGCATCAAGCAGCCTAGTACAGCAAAGATTACTCTTGCAGCTACAACTGAAAGTCCCTTGGTGTGTTCCGTGACATCACTAAGGCAAATATATAGATAAAATTAAGATAATTATCTTAAGAAACAAAGAGAAAAGAATTTGCAATTTCACATTTATCGGCCATGTTGCTCACAAAGGTAATACTTGAAAGATTGAATGTTGTAACAGTTAATACAAGAAAGCAAGCAAAGAACAATTTATCTTATTTACTGCGATACATGACATGTAAAAAGAAAACAAGTATAGTATTGAAGTAAATATATTTGGAGAGACAGGGTGAATGCAACATCTTTGTATTCTTACGTATTCTTGTGTCTCACCAACACAAAGTAGAAAGGATCCTTTGAAAATTGTTCAGGTGTCAACTTGAAAAACTGCAAAACGATGTACCCGCAGGTAGTGACACTGTATAAAGAAATAAAGAAAGAAAATAAGCAGTGTTGTAACAGATTCAGATATGTGATAATCATGCAGTATAACCAAAGTAAACTCGAATCTCATTTTAGCCAAAGTTGTTGGAGTTTTTTCTAAGTAACCAACCAAATCGGAAAACACACACCCAACGATTCGGTCCAAAGTGTAGTAGGTCAAACCTTGTGATTTTGATTATTGACATTTTTGGAATATATATTTGTTTAAACCTTATGCACTACTGGCTACCCAAAGTTGTTTCTAACTAATAAACAAAAAGAGAAAAAGAAAAAGAAAAGAAGAATGATAATAAGACGAACCTTCCAAAACAAATTAACAAAATGACCCAAATAATTGTCATGATCCAACTTGATTCCTTGTATACAATCCAAGCCTAAAGATATATACATAGTAAATTAATTAAGGGGAAACATATATACATATTCTCAGCAAATTATTATGATTACTGTATTATTATATGTACAACAAGAAGAAGAAGAAGCAGCTTTTTAATTGAAATGAAATTAAGCTAGGAAGATACCCCAATGGCAACAATATTTATATAGAAATCTATCAGTAATGCTGCCATCCACCTGCATCATCCATCCATCCATCATAGCAACTAATTATTATAGTTTATATATTAAATAAACTTACTACGGAAACTATATATATATATATATATATATATATATGGTAAGGTTACTGTGCGAAGGCTGTTAAAATGCGAAGTGTGCGAAGGCTCTTTTTTTTTTTTTTTTTTTTTTTCTTTTTACAACAGCTCGCCACCACCACCACCACACCACCCTTCTTCCCCACCAGTGGCGGTACTAAAGGGTGGGCAAGGGGGGCCAATGCCCACCCTCGAAATTTAAATTTTACTATGTATAAATTTTTTTTATGGATTTTTTAAATTTTCCTATGGGTTTTTAAAATTTTGCCCCCTATTGGATTTTTTTCCATGGATTTTTTAATTTTGCCCCTTATGAAAAAAAAAATTCTGGTACCGCCCCTGTTCCCCACCACCACCACCCTCGCCGGAAACTGTGATACGGTACGGGCGTAGCCCTTAATCGAACGGTAACTAAGATGCATTTCAGTGTTAACTAAGATGCACACTAAGATGCAGTGTCAATAGAAAAAAAGAGATATGTTTTCCAACCGATACTGCATGTTAATAATATTTAAGCTGCTTATTAGTGCATTTTAACACACTTCGCATTTTAAAACACTTCTCATAGGAACCCACATCTATATGTATATATATATATTTATATATTTTCGGCTAATCAACCGAAAAAACTAACTAACTAGAATAATAGTAATAATAATAATGAATAAGTAGGTAGCTACGTGCCTAGTGAGTAGTTCCTTACGAAAAGGGAGGCCATCAGTGGAGATTGTGTAGGCAAGCACCGCCACCATCACACACCCCAACACGCTCACCACCGTCCACACCCCCACTCCCACCTTCCTCCTCCCTATCATCATCACGCTGCTACTCATCTTCCCGCCGGTGTTTGTTTGTGTATATATTTAATTCAATTCAATTTGTATACGTAATAACAACTAATGGATTCTTTCCTATATTTGTGGGGAAGTGAGGCTTCCACGTAGGTACCAACTGGATGGCATGGCATCCGTACTTTTTTCTTTTTATTGGGCTACAAACTACTATTTTTATTTGTTATTGTTGTTTTTTTTTTAAAACAAATATCATTCGAATGGAATCCAGAACTCACGAAAACCCTTCAATACCAAATCATTCGAAATAAATTTTGATGAATAGTTTTTTAAGAAATATTTTTTTTTTATCACAATCTTGATACATGTCAGAAAATTTTGATGAATAAGTTCTTAAAACTCTCAAATTTTAATAAGTCATATGCATTATAAAGTAGTTAGATTAGATTAGACATAGATTTATCAGGTTTAAATTCAAAAATAAATAAAAATAAGTATCAATTTTTATTAATTAAGAAAAATAAAATGATTAAAACTAATTACTAAATGAGTCTTCTTAATCCGTGTTCATATAGGCTTTTTTGAGTTGGATGAGATAGATTTGTTAAATCATTTTACATATAAAAATAATCTAAATAAGGAAATTTTACCAATTTATTATGCAAGCTTAATACATACATAAACATATATATATATATATATATATATATATATAGGGTCTGGTTATCGTGAGAACTACAAATATGGTGAGAACTATGAG